>WSFP011381274.1:0-29556 GCA_009831015.1 Picea engelmannii
TCATCTTAGGGCAAGAATTTCTCAAGCTTTCCAAAACACTTCCCATGCCCCATGAGAACTATTTGATGTTCTTGGATTGAACCAAGACTTATGGTGTGCCTGTGATGATTAGAAGGAAGTTGGGAAGGATGCCAAGGATGTGGAGTGTAAAGTTGATTGGGGTAGCCAATGAATCCACAAATAGGCCTTATGTCATAGATGGTAGCAATAAGAGATGGTTTTAGGAAAAACAACCTTAGGTGTAACGTACCCAGCCCCGAGTTGGGTCATGTCACTTGCTAAAATGACCCAATTAAAAATTTATGATACCAATTTAAAAAGAGGTAATAGAACATAACATGACATTACAACTCATTCAGTTGTAAATACTAAATAAAAACGTAAATACAATAACTCTATATGTTCACATCAACAACTAAGTACAGATAACATCATTCTATCACAAAATATAGATTTGTATGCATCAATTCTACTCCCAGTAAGTAGCATTTAACCAAGATAACTCAAATTAATTTACACAACAACTATTTCAACACTTAACAAGAATTAACACAACAACTAAGAACACTTATCTTAAATATATGCAACTTGTTACAGAGGACGGACATTCCTCCCAACCATAGGCTTGTTGTTCCAGATCTCAACAACAATCCACCCTTGAGTCGGGGGTATGAATCCACATGAGACAGTGGTCCCTAAGGTTGTCTAAAGTCCCCCTCTCAACAGTCAAAACTCACAGATAATTCTAGTCCACGAGCTCTCTTCCCCTCAACCTGCACAACCTAAAGGATGGAATCCCCCTTCACTGCTCACAATCTCTCCGCCCTTTCCACTCCCCTCCAGGGCTTCCAACACAGGTTGGACAAGAATTCTACTTGATGGGACTTTAGGAATTCCACAACTGCAAACACAAATTCGTTTGGCAGCAAAATGTGTGCTTCCTGGGAAAAATTCGAACAACTAG
This sequence comes from Picea engelmannii, assembly GCA_009831015.1. Lineage (NCBI taxonomy): Eukaryota > Viridiplantae > Streptophyta > Pinopsida > Pinales > Pinaceae > Picea > Picea engelmannii. The sequence continues at coordinate 965 of WSFP011381274.1, forward strand.
TTACTCCCAGGCACACAACCTCTTCCTCCACAAAATTATAGCTCCAAACAGTAGCCAAACATGCCCACAACAACTACCTTCAAGCTTCAACGCTCGAAAATCCATTGTTGGCCAAAAAACGCCATGCAAAAATGTGAATGCATAATTATGGTCCCCTCCCCATACAAAATTCCTCTCTTTCTCTTGCTTGCTTGAATTTCACTCTCCCCCGAGATGATTGTACTCAACCCCCATGCTCCCAATAACTATGGGATGCGACTCTCACACCCACCCTCTTACGTGAATACAATGATTGGGCCCTAGAACACTCATCAACTAATGGAAGGTTCATGGTAAGGATAATTTTGAAGGAAATAAGAAATGGGTTTTGGTGTAATAGATATAGGTAAACTCTCCCCCTTGGATCCCTTCCCTCTCTTGTGGATATGAAATCTCCATATGTGTCCATCTGCAGTTTGTGATACATTTTATTCATGATATTAAATTTGCATCATTTACATATTACATCGTTTTGGCTCTCGACCATATATTATATTTACAATATACATTACTTGGCTCTCGGCCATATACTATATCTATGACATACATCGCTAGTTTGGGGTTTGAAAATGGGGATGTTACTTTCCCCTCCCCCTACAAAATCCACTGTCCTCAATGCACATAACCATACAGTTTACATATCGACACATATATAAAAAAATTACATCAAATGCTTGTTAATTCCACAATTAAGGACTCACGTGACAATTCCAACCAACAACTCCCCTTTCCCCTTAACCCACACATCGGTTGGACAGGAAATCTCAGAGTTGTGGCTCTAGGAACTTCAACTACCAAAATGGAGTCTTCATTCACTTATGTACAAATGTACATTCAATTTTCTTCAAAATTTTCAAAACATTGTGGGTATGTTTCCCTCATGGCTTCCTCGTGCTCCCATGTAGCATCTTTGAGGACCATAACAGGTCCATTGAACCTTTTCCAAGCTGATGGATTTGTTCCTGAGCACTTTGGTTTTTCGGTCCATGGTGTGCACTGGTTCCATGATCCAAATTTATGAGCGGAACAAAATGAAACATAAATCTATAACATTAACACAGATATACAGAGAACAATAACAAAGATACAATAAAACTTAACTTCTATTCAATAGAGAAATCTGTTGAAACTGTAAAATGCAGAATGAAACATTCTTGCTCGAATGGTGGTTATTAATCTCTAAGAAGAGATGTGGTGGCTACGTGCATTTGCCTGATCACATTACAATGGGGCCTCCAAGCCTTTTTAGCATCAAGAAGTAATAAAAAAACCCTAGACATCCAAAAACCCAACCCTAGGAGATGAAGCGCCAAAATTCATATGGTCCCTGATAGGGTAAGTTGGTACATCAACTTCGTGGGGTCGTAACTTTTGCATACAATATCCATTTTAGGTGCATGATAACCCGTTGGAAAGGTCTATCCGAGGGCCACACATTTTTCCGTCACACTTTGACTTTGTCTAGATAGTAACTATGGTGAGCCCAAAAAATGTTGTTTAGAGCCTCAAAACGACCCTAGAAGTTTAGGACCTGAAAATCTAGAAAAAAACTGTGAAGATAAAACTGTATGTGATCCAGTTGGAAGAGGTGGGTGGTCAAAGATATCCACCTGGATGAATCCTCCCCCCTTAGGAAGCAATGGTCTCCATTGCATTGATTTCCCCCATCAAATGAGGAAATTTATGTTGAATTTGGCCCCGGGTGAGCCACTTGTCTTGATGCAGGAGTTGCCCTGCTTTGACAACACGATAAAGTTGAAGCTTCTGTTGGCGAGTACCCTTGACCTGTGTGTCCATGATATGAGCAGTGGATGTTTGTTCCATGTAGAATGGGTTGAGCTCTATTGATGTCAATTGTTCTACTATATTTGAGGTGTCCAATAATGGTGTAAAGTATGGATGAAGGAGTTCTACATTAAACATTGGGTGCAAGCCAAGGAAGGGGGGAATGTTGAGCTCAAAAGCATTGTCACCCAAAACTTTGGTCATAGTGTAAGGTCCCATAGCAGAGTCGACGAAGCTTCCAGTGGAGTCTTGTAAGGTGTTCTTTGTGAAAATGCAACCAAACTTTATCGCCCACCTAAAACTTGTGGGGCACTCGGTGTTGATCATGGCGTTGCTTGTACTTGGCATTGGACTTTTGCGAAATATCTTGAAATTGTTGATGAATGTGTTGGATTTGTTCAATGAAATGGGTGGCTTTGTCGACTTTGGTTTGAGCATGGGATGATTATGCCTGTGTGGACGCAAGGGTTAGTGCAACATCCATGGGACCCAATGGTTGAAATCCCAACCCCACCTAAAAGGGGTTGTGGTCAGTTGAGCTACGAATGGCTCTATTGTAACTGTGTTGAACATAGGGAGGACTCTCATCCCATGTGCACAAATGCTTGGAATTGTACATGCATCAGCTATGCATGATCATCCTGTTGACAACCTCGATTTGGCCATCTATTTGGGATGGAAGGTTGTGGATTTGGTGAGCTTGGTGTCCAACCATGACTAGAGGCTCGACCAGAATGTGTTGAGGAACCAACTATCCCAATATGAAACAATGGTTTGTGGTATCCCAAAATGTACCCACATGCATTTGAAGAAGAGCTTGGCAGTGGCCTCCATTCTAATGCTCTTCTTACAAGCGACCATAATCACCATCTTGGAAAATCGATCAACAACCACAAAAACATAGCCATTTCCCTGCTTAGTTGAAGGAAGGCCCAACGTGTAGTTCATCGAGATGGATTCGCAGGGCCTATCGGGAGTAGGCAGAGGGGTGTACATGCCTTGTTTCTTAATGATCGGTTTGGCAATGGCGTAGGTCATGCACGACTTGATATACTTGTTGACATCCTGTCGAAGTTTCGACCAATAGAAATGTTGTTGCAACACTGCCATTGTCTTTTCTACGTCGAAGTGTCATACCACCCGACTGTTGTGAGATTCCCAAATCAGCTTCGCTCGCTCGCTTGATGGAACACAGAGATGGACCAGATGGAAAAACAACTCATCCTGAAGATGGAAATTAATGATAGTTGTGTTTGTGCCCAACATATGGTAGATAGTGGTGAAGTCAGGATCTCTCTCATAGAGTTGGGGCCATCTTGAGGTCTCATGTCCACAGGAGTGTAGCACTGTGGTTACTACTGCAACTGGAGGTCGACTGAGGCAATACGTGGACCACTTCTGATAGCGATCATTTTACAATTTTCCTTGTGTCTGCATGAACTGCAAAGGCTTATGATAAGTGTGGATGACTGTCTCCTTCCTGAGAATGTAATGCCTCCACTGGCAGTAGGCTTGTACAATGGAGTACATTTCTTTGTCATAAGTGGTGATCCAGGTGGATATCGATGGTCACCCACCTCTTCTAGCTGGCTCACATACAACTTTCATCTTGATAGTTATAATTTTCATTTTGGCATTTTTTTTACAGCTTTTCGAGTCCCAAACTTCTGGGGCCATTTTGAGGATCTACATTTTATTTTATTTTATTTTTTATTTTTATTTTTTATTATTTTTTATTATTTTTTAACTTTTGGGGGCCTAGGGATAGCTTTTTTGTTCCCAACCCCAATGGAAGTTGTACTTCTCAGATAGACCTTTCCGACGAGGTATTGAACGCCTAAAATAGAGATCGTATGCAAAAGTTACGACCCCAGGAAGTTGATGAACCAACTTACCCCAACGGGGCCCACATGACTTTTGGCGCTTCATCTCCCAGGGTTAGGTTTTTGGAAGTATAGGGTTTTGACATTCATGTTTGATGTAAAAAGGCCTTTGGAGCTTCATTGTAATCATCTTCTTGCGAATGAGCACAACCGTCACATCTCTTCTTAGAGATAAGTCACCACCATTCTAGCAAACTTGTTTCAGTCTGAATTTTACAGTTTCAGCATATTTATTTATTGAATAGAAGCCAAGTTTTATTGTCTCTATGTGTTAATAATATAGATATGTATTCATTTCATTCTTCTCATAGAATCTGGATCAGTGGTATCAGAGGGATATGCTCCTTGTCGTTCTTAGTGCATGTCCCCGACAAGGTAAGGGTATAAAGACTTGGGTCTCGAGCTTGTTTCTCTTGGGGACAAGAGCTCTCGCACACCAAAGCGACCTTCCATGGCAGGAGAAAAGAAAGATGAAGGGACATGCTATCCTTTCAAATTGTTGCTCGAGGAAGCTCTCGTGCAACAAAGGAATGAGATGATGGATAGTTTTGGGCAAATCCTGCAACGACTACTAACAGACAACGCATCTTCCTTGAGCAGAGGTGCCACCCCCTTCAAGGTACAAATCAAATTTAATATTCCTATATTTTAAGGTCAGATAGACGCATATGTTGTAGACAAATGGTTGAATCTGCTAGACGGGTATTTTTCTCTCCATAACTTTTCCAATAGAGAAAATATTACATTTGTGCTCCTCAAAGTCGTCCACCATGTCAAAGATTGGTGGGAGACTTTATGTGAGCAAAAGGCAACAAAGAAACCCTCATTATTTAAAGTCGCACTCACATGGGAGTCCTTCGGGGATGGTATTAAGGAAAAATATTGCCATGTTGGAAGTTATGACGACCTATATATAAGATGGACCACACTGCGGTAGGAAAGGGACCAAATAGTGCCAGAGTTCACAAATATCTTCCATACCTTGCACACCAAGCTTGGTATCAAAGATTTTGAATGACATCTGGTGTTGAAGTACTAAGGTGGTCTACATAGATACATCTAAAAAGAAATGGAGTTTTTGGACATCTTGTCCTTGGGCGTGACCTATCGATATGTTGTCAAAATCGAGCAGAAGCTTAAACAAAAGATGCGATAGTTTGGGTCTGGGAAACCCTCATATCATAAGCAGGGCAAGGGCAGCCCCAACCCATAGAACAAAGGGTAGAGCAAAGATGGAAAACCATAGGAAAACCAGTCTAAGCCGCAAACAAAGAAGGACAATGGAAAGACAAATAAAGACACCATGAAGTGGTGCAACTTCCATAAGAGCCCCTGGCATAACACTGTTGATTGTCACTCAAAGTAGTCATTTGTGGCAGAAGTAAAAGCCTATGAATTAGATGTGGGTCTTGACTCAAAGTCAAAACCAGAAAAGGGGAGACAGATTATTGATGTGGAACCCAGTGTCACCGTTTCTACCACCAAGGTCCAGCCCAGTGAACCTGATGAGCAAGAGGAAAGAGAGCATCTCTTTCATTCACATATGTGGGTGAAGGGTACTCCATTGCAATTCATCGGTGACAGCGGTAGCCAGAAGAACCTCATCTCAATGGAGGTCTTCAAGCATTTAGCCCTCGCGACAACGCCACATCCACAACCATACACCATCGAATGGCTCTACCAAGGAAGTGATCTTCACGTCAGCTAATAATGTCATTTGTCCTATGGCATGAAGCTCTTCAAAGATGAGGTATTGTGTGATGTTGCTCCCCTTGAAGTTTGTGATGTTCTTTTGGGCCAACCTTATTTATGGAAATGCCATGTTGTATATAAGTCTAGGCCTCATAGTGTTATTATTACTTTGGATAGGAAATTATACAGGATAACCGAGGCAGTCCCACCTACTACCATTTCCTTGATTTCTTCCAAGCAATGCAGGAAGGTCATCTCTCAAACCGAGAAGTTTGTCTTCTTCGTGATTTGCTGTCAAAGTGAGCGGAAGGTTGCAACCACATCATGGTCTATGTGGTCGATCTCTCCACGCAGCATAAGCAATAGGATAAGGTCATGGAAGAATACAAAGACATCTTCTCCTCAACCATTGGGGTACCTCTACACTGTCATGTCAAGCATTCAATCGATATGACCCTCGATGCACCACTACCTAATGGGATAGTCTATCATCGCTCTTTGTTAGAAAACAAGGAGATCAAGCGTCAGATCCAAGAACTACTCCAAAAGGGGCACATCCGACCCAACTCATCACTGTGTGGAAGCCCAATCGTGCTTGTGCTGAAGAAAGATGGGACCTAGCGACTCTGCATCGATTACCAGACCCTAAATAAAATCACAATCAGGAACCGGTACCTGATTCCTTGAATCAACGATCTCCTTGACCAACTCAATGGGGCCAAATACTTTAGTAAGATTGATTCGAAGTCTGGCTACCATCAGGTCCCAATAAAGCAGACAGATGTATTGAAAATTATGTTCAAGTCCAAATAAGTTATTTTTTAATGGTTATTCATGCCCTTTGGTTTGACAAATGCCCCAACAACTTTCATGAGGATGATGGATGATATATTGAGGCCTTTCACCAATTCTTATGTGGTGGTGTATTTGGATGAAATCCTCATCTACAACAAGAATTGGGTGAAACACTTGCAACATATTCAGTAGGTTCTACACACTCTGTGACAGCACAAGCTATATGCAAATTTGGAAAAAATGCTCCTTCGACATGGACAGGGTACAATAACTAGGCTACATTGTTGATGAGCATGGGGTGCATGTGGATCCAACCAAGATCCAAGTCATTCATGACCGGCCAGCCCCAACCACACTCAGTGAGATTCAAAGATTTTTAGGCCTTGCTAGTTTCTATCACGGGTTCGTGTTGGGATTCTCCCATATTGCATGGGCCCTCAGCCAAGTAACCAGGGGTGGCGGTAAGGAAAAGTTCATGTGGGGTCTGTCACAACAACAAGCATTCGATGATTTGAAGTAGCACTTGTGCTCATCCCTAGTTCTCTCATTACCCAACCTGCAACAACCCTTTGAGATGAGACAAATTCTTCAGACTATGGCGTGGGCGCAGTTCTCACTCAACACAGACACCCCGTGGCCTATCATAGTGAGACACTATCATATTTTGTTCGTAAGTATCCTACTGACAAAGAAATGTACTCCATTATTCAATCCTGCCACAAGTGTAGGAATTACATTCTCGGGAAGGAGACAATTATCCACACCGATCATAAGTTATTGCAGTTCATGCAGACATGGGGCAAATTGTAGAATGACCGCCATTAGAAGTGGTCCACATACTTGTAGCAGTTCCATCTCAACATCAAGTATAAGACAAGAAACACCAACCAAGTCACTGATTGCCTCAACCGCCCACTAGTTGCAATACTCACCATGGTGCTAAACTCCTATGGCCACAAAACCTCTGGATGGCCCCTACTCTATGAGAGATATCTTGACTTCGCCACCACCTACCAGATGTTGGGAGCAAACACATATGTCATTGATTTCCATCTTCAGGATGGGTTGTTGTGCCATCTGGGCCATCTCTGTGTTCCATCAAGTGAGTGAGCGAAGTTGATTTGGGAAGCCCACTACAGTCAAGTGGTAGGACACTTCGGCGTAGAAAAGACAGTGGCATTGTTGCAACAACATTTCATTGGTTGAAACTTTGACAGGATGTCAACAAGTATATCAGGTCCTACACTGCCTGCGCTATTCCCAAACCGGCCATTAAGAAGCAAGGCATGTACACCCCTCTACCTACTCCTGAAAGGCCATAGAAATCCATCTCGATGCAGTACATGTTGGGCCTTTTGTCAACCAAGCGGGGAAATGACCATGTTTTTGTGGTGGTTGATCGTTTTTCTAAAATGGTGATTCTAGTCGCTTGGAAGAAGAACATCACACCATAGACCACTGCAAAGCTCTTCTTCGAATGAGTGTGGGTACATTTTGGGATACCACAAACCATCATCTTAGATCAGGACAATCGATTCCTCAACACAGTTTGGTCAAGCCTCTAGTCACTGCTGGACACCAAGCTGACCAAATCCACTACCTTCCACCCCTAGACAATCAGATGATCGTGCATATCCTGCGCATGTGCAATTCTAAGCATCCATGCACATGGGATGAGATTCGTCCCTATGTTCAACACAACTACAACATAGCCATACATAGCTCAACCAACATAACCCCTTTCAGGTGGGGTTGGGATTTCAACCATTGGGTCCCATGGATGTCACACTACCCATTGAAACCACCCAGGAAGACACGTCCCATGCTCAAAATGAAGCCAAAAAAGCTACCCAATTCATCGAGTGGATCCAACATGTGAACAATGAGAGTCACACTTAGACTGTTGTAAATGCAAGCCCAATACCCATCAAAATATAAATGGATTAAATTGGTTAAAGATGGTGTTGAAAACAATGAAATCTCCTCTGTCATGGTTCTTTAATTTGCAATGATGATAGATGAAAGCATGATGTATTTAAAGTACACCGTGAACTCTCCTAGTGAGTTGGCAGTGCATACACCAACTCTGACTTGACACTTAAACGGATAAATGATGACAAATATAATCTTGTGTACAACATGGAGGTGTGACATTTCAAGGTAATGCTGTAAGGATCAAAGGTGTGACTCAAAAACAAAACCAAAGTGGTTCTTGACCCTTACAATTCTATGTGATAATACAACACATCCGCCAACAGGTTCAGGATATTTTGCAGAAGTCCAATGCCAAGTACAAGCAGCGCCATGATAAGCTCCAGGTGCCACACATGTTTTAGGTGGGAGATAAAGTATTTTTTGCACTTGCAGAAAGAACGCCTTACAAGACCCCATTGGAAGCTTCATCCACTCTGATATGGACCTTATACCATCACCAAGGATGTGGGTGACAATTCTTTTGAGATCAACATTCCCCCCTTCCTTGGCTTGCAACCAAAGTTTAATGTAGACCTCCTTCAGCCATACTTTCCACCCTTATTGGACACCTCAGAGATAGCAGAATAGTTGACACCGACATAGCTCAACCCTGACTACATGGAACATACATCCACTAATAAGATCATGGACACATAGGTCAAGGGCACTCGCCAACATAAGCTTCAACTTTATTGTGTTGTCAAAGCGACACAGTTCTTGCACCAAGGAAAGTGGCTCACCTAGGGCCAAATTCAACAAAAATTTCCTCATCTGATGGGGAAAATCAATGTAATGGAGACCACTGCTTCCTAAGGAGAGAGGATTGATCCAGGTGGATATCGATGGCCACCCACCTCTTCTAGCTAGCTCACATACAACTTTCATCTTGGCAGTTACAATTTTCATTTTGGCAGCTTTTTTACAGTTTTGCAAGTCCCAAACTTTCGGGGCCATTTTGAGGCCCTAAACGACATTTTTTTGGACTTTTGGGGGGCCAATGGTTCTGCTAAAGATGTCCTAACCCCCTACGAAAGTTGTAATCCTCGGATAGACCTTTGCGACGAGGTATCGAAAGCCTAAAACGAAGATCATATGCAAAAGTGATGACCCTGGGAAATTGATGTACTAGCTTACCCCAACGGGGCCCACATGACTTTTGGCACTTCATCTCCTAGGGTTAGGTTTTTAGATGTCTAGGGTTTTGGAATTCATGTTTGATGTAAAAAGGCCTTTGAAGTCTCATTGTAATCATCTTCTTGCGAATTAGTGCAACCGTCACATCTCTTCTCATAGATAAGCCACCACCATTCTAACAAGCTTGTTTCAGTCTGCATTTTACAGTTTCAACATATTTCTTTATTGAATAGGAGCCAAGTTTTATTGTATCTCTATGTTAATAATATAGATCTGTATTCATTTCGTCCTTCTCATAGAATCTATATCAAGTGGGGTACTTACGAACGATATTTGATAGTGTCTCACTATGATAGACCATGAGATGTCCATGTTGAGTGAGAACTGCACCCACAACATAGTCTGAAGCATCTATCTCAATATCAAAAGGCTGTTGCAGGTCGGGTAATGAGAGCACAGAGAATGAACAAAAGTGTTGCTTCAAATCATTGAACACTTTCCATTGCGACTTGCCCCACATGAATTTTGCCTTGCCACCACCCTTGGTCATTTGGCTAAGGGCCCATGCAATGTGGGAGAATCCCAACACAAACCTGTAATAGAAATTGGTAAGGCCTAAGAAGCTTCAAAGATCGGTGAGTGTGGTCGAGGATGACCAGTCATGGATGACCCATATCTTGGCTGGATCGACATGCACCCCATGCTCATCAACAATGCAGGCTAGGTATTGGACCATGTTCATGCCAAAGGAGCATTTTTCCAAATTTGCATATAGCTTGTGTTGTCGCAGAGTCTGTAGAACCTACTCAATATGTTGCAAGTGTTCTTCCCAACTCTTGTTGAAGATGAGGATTTCATCCAAATACACAACCACAAAAGAATTGGTGAAATGCTACAAGATATCGTCCATCATCCTCATAAAAGTTGTTGGGGCATTTGTCAAGCCAAAGGGCATGACCAACCATTCAAAAAGAATTTCTTTGGACTTGAAGGCAGTCTTCTATACATCGATCTGCTCTATTGGGACCAAGTGGTAGCTGGACTTCAAATCAATCTTACTGAAGTATTTCCCCCCCTTGAGATAGTCAAGGAGATCGTCAATTCGGGGAATTGGGTACTGGTTCCTGACTTTAATTTTATTTAGGGCCCGATAATCAGTGCAAAGTTGCCAGGTCCCATCTTTCTTTTGCACAAACACGATTAGGCTTCCACAAGGTGATTATCTTGGTTAGATGTGCCCCTTTTCAAGAAGCTCTTGGATCTGGTGCTTGATTTCCTCATTTTCTAACAGAGAGCGGTGATAGATTGGCCCATTGGGTAGCGGTGTGTCGGGGGTCAGATCGATTGAGTGCTTGACCTGATAGTGCAAAGGTACCCCAGTGGGTGAGGAGAAGATGTCTTTGTATTCTTCTACGACCTTATCCACTTGATTTTGCTACATGGAGAGACATGTCACAGAGGCTATGGATGTGGCTACAACCTTATGCTCACTTTGAGCGTGAATCACGAAGAAGACAAACTTCCCGGTCTAAGAGATGACCTTCCTACATTTCTTTGCAAAGATCAAGGAAATGACAGTAGGTGAGACTACCTCGGGTATCCTGTACAATTTCTTGTCGAAAGAAACAATAACACTATGAGGCCTAGACTCATATACAACATGACATTTCCATAAATAAGGTTGTCCCAAAATAACATCACAAACTTTAATGGGGGTGACATCACACAATACCTCATATTTTAAGGGCTTGATGTCGTAGGGCAGGCGACACTATTGGTTGACGCAGAGATCGCTCCCTTGGTAGAGCCATCCGATGGTGTACGAATGTGGCTATGGTGTTGTTGACAAAGCCAAACGCTTGATGACCTCCACTGAGATGAGTTTCTTCTGCTTATTTCTATCAATGATGAAGTGCAACGGAGTACCCTTCACCCACATTTGTGAATGAAAGAGGCACTCACCTTTCTCTGGTTCAACAAGTCCATTGGGTTTTACCTTGGTAGTAGTAACGGTGGCACTGGGTTCTACGTCATTGATCTGTCTCCCTTTTTCTGGTTCTGACTCAAAGTCAGAGCCCACATCTGATTCAGAGGCTTTCACCTCGGCCACCAATGACTACTTTGAGTGACATTCAACGATGTTATGCTAGGGGATCTTATAGAACTCACACCACTTCCCAATGTCTTTCTTTTTCTTCCCATTGTCCTTCTTTGTTTGCGGTTTAGACTAGTTGTCTTGAGGTTGTCCATCCTTGCTTTGCCCTTTTTTCTATGGGTTGGGGCCACCTTTTCCCTACTTCTTCTGTGAGGGGTTTGCAAACCCACACTGCCGCATCTTTTGTTTAAGCTTCTGCTCGATTTTGACAGCATATCGATAGGTTGCGCCCAAGGATGAGATGTATAAAAAATCTATTTCTATCTGGATGTATCTATGCAGACCACCGCAGTACTTGAGCACTAGATGTCACTCAGAGTCTTTGATACCCATCTTGGTGTGCAAGGTATGAAAGACATTGGTGAAATATGGCACTATTTGGTCCCTTTCTTACCGTAGAGTGGTCCATTTTGTATATAAGTCGTCATCACTTCGAACATGGTAGTATTGTTCCTTAATAACATCTATGAAAAAATCCTAAGTGGGTGCGACTACAAATAATGTAGATCCCTTTGTTTCCTTTTGCTCATAGAAAGTCTCCCACCGATATTTGACATGGTGAACAACCTTAAGGAGCGCAAACATAATCTTTTCTCTATCAGAAAAGTTATGGACAGAAAAATACCTTTCTAGAAGGATTAACCATCTATCTACAACATCCACATATATTTGACCTTCAAATATAGGAATATCAAAATTGAACTGTACCTTGAAGGGGGAGATGCCTCCGCTTGAGGAAGATGCGTCACCTATTGACAGTCGTCGAAGAATTTACGCAAAATTATCCATTATCTCGTTCCTCTGTTGCATGAGGGCTTCCTCAAGCAACAATTTAAAGGGATCTCCTACCCCATCATCTCTCTTTTCTTCCCCCATGGGTGACCATCGAGTTCGGTGCGACCGATCTTGCAAAGGATCAACTGGTTCAAGTACCAACTGCTTATACCTTGACCTCGTTGGGGACATGCACAAAGAAATAAATGAAGAGTAGATCGCTCGGATACCACAGATCTGGATTTATTAGTGAAATGAAATGAAAAACAAATCTATAACATTAACACCGATATACAGAGAATAATAACAGATATACAATGAAACTTAACTTCTATTCAATAAAGAAATATACTGAAACTATAAAATGTTGAATGAAACAATCTTGCTCGAATTGTGGTAGCTAATCTCCGAGAAGAGATGTGGCAGCTACGCACATTCTCCTGAGCACACTACAATGAGGCCTCCAGGCCTTTTTAGCATCAAGAAGTACTCAGAAAACCCTAGACATCCAAAAACCTAACCCTAGGAGATGAAGCGCCAAAAAGTCACGTGGGCCCTGATGGGTTAAGTTGGTACATCAACTTGTCATGGTCATAATTTTTGCATATGATCTCCGTTTTAGGTGTACGATAGCTAGTTGGAAAGGTATATTTGAGGACTACACATTTTGTGGCCACACTCTAACTTAAATTACATAGTGACTGTGGCGACCCAAAAAATGTTTTTTAGGGCCTCGAAACGACCCTGGAAGTTTAGGACCCGAAAAGATAGAAAAAAATTGCTAAGATAAAAATTGTATGTGATTCAGTTGGAAGATGTGGGTGGCCACTGATATCCACCTAGATCATTCCATTTGGAAATCCCCTTCATGTTCCACCTCAATCACATTTCAATCAATCAGATGATTAGGATTAGGTACATACTTTTTTAATAAAAACACATGGAACATGTTATGAGTTCTCATGGATGCAGGTAATGCTAGGATGTATGTAGTTGGTCATATCTTTTCGAAGACTTCAAAAGGACCACAATATCTCGTTGCCAACTTTGGGCAACTTCCCAATTTCAACGAGCTTCTCTTGGCTTTAACTTTTAAAAACACATGCTTTCCCACTTTGAATTCTCTATTTGTTATCTTTTTATCAACATAGATCTTCTGTCGATCTTGTGAAACTTTCAAATTATGCCCAATATTTACCATTTGTTCTTCCATTTACTTTAACAAATTTGGCCCAATCACGACTCTTTTTGATGGGTTGTCCCAACTTACTAGAATGTTGCATTTTCTGCCATACAATGCTTCAAACGGGCTCATCTTCAATGATTCCTAATACCCATTATTATAAGCAAATTCAACTAAATGGATATAGTCCCCCCACCTAGAAGGCTTGTCCACTACATACATTCTCGACATATCTTCAATTATCCTATTAATCCTTTATGTATGCCCATTTGACTCTGGTTGATATGTTGTACTGAAATTTAAATTTTTCCAAACCCCTTGAACAACCCCTTCCAAAAATTGGAAGTGAACTTAGGGTCTCAGTCCAACACTATTGCCTTAGGCACACCATGTAGCCTAGGAATTTCTTTCATATAAATTTCTACAATGTTGGTTGCCTTATGAGTTAATTTTATTGGAATGAAATGTCCAAACTTGGTAAGCTTGTCCACCATTACCATGATGGAATCATGTTGCCTTGTTGTCTGACGCAGCCGCACCCGCAGGTACGCCTGCTCACGCAGGATCTTCTCCTTCCTCGGCCCGAAGAACTCCAAGGTTATTCTAATTCCCTATCGGGAATTCTGCACCCACGGATCTCCTCTCGCGACTTCCCTCTCTTTACTTATCGGGAAATTGGAACTCGCGACTTCACGAGTTCAGTGGTCAACCTTTGGGTTTACAAATCCGCGAAACCCGATACCTGGTCAACTCTGACTTCCTCCTTTGCTTTGTCGGGCCTTTCCTTATCGAGATTTTCTCCGTCGGGATTTCGACCCCTATGATATCGAAAATCAACTTACCTCGCTTGACCCCGACTTCCGATATACTGTCACTGTGCACCACCTATCCTCCTTGTCGATGCTATGGCCCACGCTCCTTTTATGATCGGGAAATCGTGTATCGCTATATCGCGATTCCCATTGCACTTGTTCCCGGAACCTTCTATGTACCGAACCCCAATATGGGTGACACCTGCCCTCCACTCAAATGCTGCGACTGTATGGTCATCGCGTTTCATAATTTCGCGACTTCTCCTGCAATGATTTTTACGTCATCAAAAATCCCAATACGTCGATTCCCGATGCACGTGAGAACTTACTCCTCCATGTCACTATCCCCTCGTCGCTCTATCGGACATCACACGATCGCGATTCCTGATGTCGTGATTTCTTCACTTCCAGAATTCGCGAAGTGCCGAACCCCGACTCCTCTCCAGATCCTTGACGCGTGTCCTGCCGAGATCAACGGCTAGGATTTCTCCGCAGTTTCGGGACTCCCAAGGTCTCTGATTCTTACCCTTTGAAAACCCGATGACTCCAATATCCTGATGACTTCTACGGGACTCTCCTCTACTCACTAGGGCTTAACCCCAGTGTAACTCCTACCAAATCTAATGGTTGATGGAAAATCAACTACTGATCCAACGACTCACCAGCCTTTTGAGCTCGAACTCTGATGTGGTCGTAACCTCCTCGCTATTCTGTAGGATCTGACGGCTGGCGGGATTTCCACGAGTACCCTCTGCAAGATCTTGACCGTCGTTTCCCCCTCCTTGAGGATTTCTTGATGCGAAACCTCCTGCGCGGTCCTTCAACAGATTTGAAGGCTCTAACCTTCCTGAGCTTTTCCCACAACTGTAAGTCTTCAGAAAGAAAAATCCTTTTGCACGCACTCCTTGCGACAAACCTTCAGCAACGTCTAAGTGTTGACGTTCATCGACTCTGCGCACACCTGCAACAACAGTCCTTCAAAGATTCACTCAGGTTCGTAACCCTGAGACTTCTACCTGGCCTGTGCACTCCTTGAACGACTCCTCTGTGCCCAACTGCACTCTGGGATGAATGAGAACAAAAGCTAGCTCTACTTGAACCCTACTGTCAACGCACTCCTTGTGGACAATTCGACTGCACTCCTTGCAGGAATCCTCTGGCTCATATAGGGAAACAATTGAAGCTCATTCCTTCACCCTCTCAGATTTCAATTCCACCATGAAATCACATACACAACATATAAAAGCAAATGTATGACAGGAAGCAAACATTCATGAGCATATCAACATCAAATACACAGGGAACAACACAAACCATGAATTTGAATCAAAGTTCTTCTATTAATTCAAATGTCTGTACATGGGTGTTCTTCATACAGTTCTATGCATGCTCTTCTACTTCTTCTCTTCTATGCTCAGGGTAATGTTACAATGATACAATGAGGGTGTCTATATCCTGTTTCCCTCTTGCTTCCTAAAGCTATCAAATCTAGAATTAAAATCCTATCTACCTGCATTAACTATTTTAAATGTCGTCTATCTACTAAAGGACGAGAGCTATCCGCTCAAGGTCCATTACAATATACAAGTGCGCCTCATCTTAAATGACTTCATTAAAGATTGCGCACAATTTCAAAGCATTTTCAAAATTCGTGCTGGCTTGTCCAGTTGTCTTCCGCTTCCGCGCTGGCTCGCTTGATGTGCTAGCGATGCTCCTGCATCATTGTCCTGGAAAATTTGGCAATGAAATCTATAGTAACAACTTCCCATTTCCATTCAGGAATGGGCAATGGATGCAACAATTTCGATGGATGCCTTTGCTCAGCCTTTACCTTTTGACACTCCATGCATCTGGGCAAATAATCAGTGACATATTTCTTCATACCAGGCCAAAAATATTGGCCTCTTACAGTTTTGATAGTTTTATGATATCCTGGATGTCCAAAATATGGCACATTATGCATCTCCTGTAGAACTAAATTTCTCAATTTCTGAGAATTGGGAACATAAACTCTGTTACGAAATAATATGATCCCATCCTCTTCCATCTTGTAATCCTTATATTTCTATTGTATATCATTATGTTGTAAGCTTTCTCTAACTTGCACATAATGTTGATGTGTTGTTATAGCCTCTAGAATTCTATCTTTCAAATTTGTTATGTACATACTAATGGTTGTAGCATGCATTTTATGCACCCTTCTATTGAGTGCATCAACTACCTTCTCTTTTTCTTTTATGTGCTTGATATCAAAGTTCTATTCACTAATCAATTCCAACCATCTAGTTTGTCTAGCATCTAGTATTGGTTGATCAAACAAATATTTTAGACCACTATGGTTTGTCCTCAATTCATTTTTTTTGTCCATAAGGTAATGCCTCCACATCCTTAAGGCATGTACTATGGCTTCTAACTATAATTCATGTGTAGCATAATTTATTTCATGCTCCTTCAATTTTTTGGACTCATAACAAATTACATGTTCATTTTGCATAAGGACTCCATTGAGCCCTTCCTTGCATGTATCTATGCACACAACAAAATCCTCATCCAGATATGATGTGGTGAGATTCTCCCCCTACGGACAGGTTGAG
This sequence comes from Picea engelmannii, assembly GCA_009831015.1. NCBI lineage: Eukaryota > Viridiplantae > Streptophyta > Pinopsida > Pinales > Pinaceae > Picea > Picea engelmannii. The sequence continues at coordinate 17,785 of WSFP011381274.1, forward strand.
TTCCCATCACTTGGGTTTCCTACAAGTGAGACAAACTCTAACAAATGGACACTAACATACTCCTAACAAACCATTCCATTTTCTTGTGGAAGGGTTGTGAGAAAAGGATAAAAGGTATGTGTAGTTGGTTTCCGTCGTTCGTCCTCACCGCACCAACGGTTGAGATTCAATCCAAGCAGCCCCTCGCAAATTCAATCCTACAAGAACAAAGGAACCTTCTCCTACTAATATCTATGATTGAGTAATATCAACCCTACCAACTGATAACTTAAGCAAAACAATGAGATAAATAAGAAATAAATAAGAAAGATTAAGAGAAATAGGCCAAGTTCTTTCATTAAATTAAAACCAAGAAGTTTACAACCTGATGATGTTGCAATCCTCCAAGCTTCCTTCTTCAACCCTTGAACATGAATCCAACTCAACTTCTTCATAAGAAAAGGTTTGGAACTCCTTGACAAGATCATAAGTTTGATATACTTCTTTTCCATCCCCTTCTCACAATGAAATGGCCTGGTTATATAGATGCAGGAAGGGCTAACCACTAGGTTAAACCAGGAGTGCAGTTGAGGATAAGGTGGATTAGGTTAGGATTTGAGTTATCTTCATAGCTACGGTTGCTCCCAAGATAGGATGGAATAAGGCTAGAACCATATCTTGATGAAAACAAGAAAACAAACCCATAATTATCCATAACTTCCTTGAGAGATGCCCCTAGATTCATGGGATTTGACCAAATATGCATGGACGCTCCCCCAGAGAGGTGGATAGGGCATCCAGGATGCTCCCCTAACATTGTATCTAGGAGGTGGATGCTTCCCCAGAGTAGGGAAGGGGGTGTCCATGGTCAAACAAGTCAATATTAAGTGAAAAAGGTCAAATTTGTAGGCATTTTCCTCTTCTTTATGATCAAAGGAGTGTAATGGATCATTATTGCATGGTGTTGATGTTGTGACACTTAGGAAAAGCATGAAAAATAATATATGATAGTTAGTAGAATGGACCATGGAATTTGTGACACTTGCGACACTGAGCAGAGTGCAATGTGACACAACACTTAGCAAAGTGAAATGAGACACTTATGACACTTAGCAAAGTGCGGCAAAATGGTGTATAACATATGCCCCCCAAAGTGTGAGTTAAGAGGAGAAAAACAATGGCCAAAACACTTTGTAATAATGTGGAATCAAGGGAATGAAGTTAGAAGACCTGTCGAAAAAGAAAGCAAACATCCATCAATATACAAATATCATCCCTGAGGTAGGCATACCCATACTCAGAATAATTTGATTGAAATTATGGTCGTTGACCAATACACTATGGATCCATGAAATTACTGACTAAGGATATGGCCACTGAATATACAATGTGGATCCATATCTCCCTGACTTGATCAAAATGTAGCCACAATATTGTACACAGTGGAGCTACAACATGATAGAACATAGCCACAGACCAATACAACATGGATCTATGTCACAATATATATTAAAACTTCATAATCTCCATCGCAGCCTGGGAAAGGCAGGTAACACAAATGAGTGTTGACTAAAAATTCCCCCCAGGGTCTTCAATCCTGATCCCGAATAGTAAAAATCTAGCCATGTGAATAGATTTCTTGATGTCGAACATGGTAGAAACCACTTGATTACCAGTCAATAATGTATATTGTTAACAAGCGCGAGGGAAATGACCAATGATGACAATGACTCCCAAGGTACCTTAAGTACATTCCAACGAATGTGAATAAATGAGTTGTATTCGAACACTCGGTGTGATCTTCCAATCAAAGGTCAATGATGTAAACCCACTATTGAAAACGAGGACACCTGCCATTGAGGCATGCAGGCTCCAAGGTACTAATTGGTTTCTAAATCTAATTCTTGTATGATGTGTTGAATTTGACAGGAATAGACTCATCAAAGGAGGGAAATGATGTATCCCCCATCAACGACATGAAACAAATAAGGATAAGGATGAATAGTGATGGATCAAATTATGGTGAACTGACATAGGGGTGAAAATGTAGAGGTTGAATTCCCTTGAACATATGACAACACAATGAATGACTTGGAAATATTGACTCAATAAGACATCAATGATAGATGTGATGATTTGATGACAACCAACGAATCTCTTCGAAGAAGTTGAAAGAGTATGACGACACATGGAATGCGATGACAACCGGAGGTTGTCTTTCGAAAGAGTCAAAAGAGTATGACGACACATGGGATTCAAATGGCACAGAGACAAGTGGTAAAACCAAGATACAAATAAGTGCCATGTTCAAGGGCGACAAAAACTACCATAAATGTAAAAGACTTGACCCACTTCCTCGATTTCCCCCCCCCCCAGATAGGCGAGTACCTCTTTGTTTTTTAGTGAGCTCGAGGAGGATAAAAAATTATTTGTTAACTCATCTTCGATGAGTCCCATCTTAACATGCTTAGCGAACCTGAAGAAGAAAGGGTTCAGTCCCAAATGGGTCCTTCCTTGTGTAGATTTTACGAGTACTAGGAAAGAAAACTTGATGATCTTTTCATATTTCGAGAGTCTCAAAATATTTGATATAGAAGACTCCATAATGGAATTTTTCGTAAATTTAGTCTCCATGGTCCGAAAACGGATAAAACAATACGCAGGAGAACTCTTCTAATCATGCTTGACTAGAGTATTCCTTTTTCGTAATTAATCTAACAAGGATGAAAAATGGTAAACTATCACTCTAAAGACGCCCTTTCTAATCCTTTTAGCGAGTGTGAAAGGAAAGAAGCTCACTCGACAATCTTTTCATGTTTAGAGAGTCTGAAAAGAGCTTAAAGGAGACTCCAAAGAGTTCCTTTTTCGTACAGCTTTCACGAGTTTGAAAAAGAGATAAAGGTATACTTGGTAACCTATTCTCAAGTATTAATGAGCACGATAAATAAAAAATACTGAGCTTGGTAACCTATTCTCATGTATTTACGAGCACGAGAAAGAACAAAGACTAAACTCGTTCTAGAAAATAATACTAAGTTATGTTGGGAACGATCCCCAAGCGAGGATCACTCCTAGTAGTGTCTCTCTCCATAGGTGTTTTACTGGCAACTTGCGTGATAGAAGCTAGTGGGTTCACCCGAGCATGTTGCCTATAGCCTGGAGACCTACCCCCCAAGAGTCGCTTCCTCCAATGAATTTTCTTCTTTCCTCATTTAGGCATCTGGTTACTAATGGGAACATTTTCACTAGGTGGAGGAAAAGAAGGTTCAAGTACGTGATCCAGAGTGAGACTTAATTTGAATGGAGGGGGGTCTATTTCATTTGTTAATGAGCTTGAAAGAGACAATGAACTATGCTCGTTGAGATCGGGTACTACCAAAGGATTAAATGATTTGAGGGATTATCGCACTTGAGTCGAAATCACATTTAACGTGGAAACTTGCAGGGCGACAAGAGAAGGTAAAAGAAAAACCCCCATGAACGAGGAATCATTATGGAGACCTACTCCAACACTCTCAAGAATAGACTGTCCTAGAAAATGGACATCATTTGTCACAATATTGTAGAGACATGGAGTTATATAATCCAGTTGGTCTACAATGATAATTTTTCCTTGATGGGGAAATCATAAGATACAAAGCATTGTAGATGAGACAATAATCATTGCATAGAACCAACTACGACCAAGTAACAAATTGTAATCCAAGGGCACGTCAACTACTTCGATATCGACCGAAAGAGTCTTACCCTTCAATGTCACAGTGAAAGATTGCAAGAGTCTGTGAGGTTGGAAACCATGTCCATCAAACGCTTTCAAGGTGGTAGGACACGGGGTAAGTTTAGGAGAACATAGGGCTCCCCAAAAAGGAAAAGGAATGACACAGGTGGAGGTTCCCTCATCCAAAACAGTGCGATGGATGTTCTTTCCACCAACCAAAATCTGAATTTGGAATGCTAAGTGGTGGGAGAGCCTCTCCTTAAAGTAATCTATATTAAACATGATGAGAATTGACTCCTATGGATCCATATCTGCAATGGCTGACAATAGGTTTCTACGTTGACTCAGATAGCTCTGTAGAACTTCGAGGGCTAACATAACACAAGGCCCCTGCACCAAATCTTCAACAATGTTGTAGTTTTGGCCAGTGCGGGCATTTGGATTAAATGTCGCTTTTTGAATTACGCTCTTGGTTGGGAGCAACATTGCGTCAGAGTTTGGCTTCTCAATATGAAGAGGATTGGAAGATTGAGGAGGGGTGGATGTATAGTGTTGATCAACAACCTTTACCTTAGCCTGATTACCTAGAGGAGTGTCGTAAGTATTTGCATGAGTTGTTAGATTGACCACCTTAAACATGTACACCTCAGAGGCGCTCGTGGAAGCATCCCCATGGTGGAAATGACCTGCGTTGCCCCCTTGTTGAGGGACATGATTTTTTGCAACCAAACTTTGCTACTGAACTAGTTGGGAGGTACCCTTTTGAAATTTAGTGACTGCCTCACGATGAGGGCAGGTAATGTCCCCCACCTCTTGATGAAGAGGTCTAAAGAGACTCAATAGTCTAGCTTTCCCCACTAGACTATAGTGTCAAGAATATTGGGGATAAAGTCAACCAAAAGACACTTCCTAAACATAACATTCTATTACCGAGTTGACTTTGTGTAAAAAAGGATAACTCAATGAAAGAAAAGAAAAGGTGAGTTAAAATTAAGAGTTGACCTTAGGGGTTAAATAACTCAACAAATGAATAAATTGTAGCTATAAAGGAAAGGGCATGGTAGACTTCTAAGGCATTCTGGATTATTATCATATTTTGCATTGGAGCTCTTGAGCACAAGCAGTTTTGAGGGTTTTGAGTCTAAAACCCTAGAGATCAACTCGGTGGTGAAATATTCCACCTTTATTGATCCAAGCTTGGTCCCAAAGGTGAAATAATCCTCCCACACCATTCTATAGTGTTGCAGGGGTTCAATCTACATGCATAATCAGGGTAGTGCGCAAACTAGGAGGTTTCCATCTAGGAGGCGCACCACCTTGAGGAGTTTGGTTCAATCTGGAGAAAGGAGGAGGCTTCTGGGCAAAGGAGTATTTGGGTTTTCTTTGTATGGTCCCTAGCATCATTCTTGGTCTATTCCAGAAGATATTATCCTAGCATTTTATTTCCTAGAACTTGACACGAATTGGAGGAGAGAGGGGCTCATTGCTAGAGGAGGTTATCATTATATACTGGCCCGGATCTTCATAGATTGTATTGAGATTTCATCATCTTGTTAGTATTGGTCTGATCTACAATCCAAAATATTTTGGTGGCATTTGGAGTCTCCTAGAAGGGAGAACGAAATATCATAGATTCAGTCAAACCAGGAGGGCGCAAACCAATAAAGGGTTTGCTTAGTTAGAGGAGCAGAACTCCTTCATTTATCTTGAAACTTGGCTCGATGGATTCTACTAGCCCGATCTACATTCCAGGAGAGTTTGGAGGTATTTGGAGCTTAGAAAGAGGATGGCCGAAAGTTGAGGGTTCATCAGCAACCAGAGCAGGGTGCTACTTAGTCAGTTGGAAGAGTTCTGCAGTGTATTCACTGGGTTCTCTATCTTCAGTCTTATCTTGCATGTTGTTAGTCTTTGGAGGATTGTATCTCTTCTCAGGCAGCCTTTGGGAGGCTATTATCTTTGTATTTCTTATTGTTGTATCGACTGGTAGCCATTTTGATATTATCGTGGTTTTCTTCCAGATCTACAGATCTCTTGTTCAAGGGATCTTCCTACTATCTAAATAAAGGTCAGATGTGACATTATTGGTCCTATACTGGTGTTATTTGTGTATCTTGTCTTGTTTATGATTATATGCTTCAGATATATTATTCCAATGCTTAATCAACATCAATTAAACCCTTAATGCGCAACTTCATGAGTAAATTGCAAATACATAAGCAAACATAACAAACAATAAGCAGTTAGTGTAACGAGTAAAAAAAATTGCTTGGCAACATTACAGGGAAATATTTTGTGTAGTGGTCTTCATCACAGATCATGCAAGGAAACTTAGGCTTCTTATTCATCCGAGTATCAATAGTCTTTGTATTATCCTTATCGTTAGAATATTTCTTGGATTTACCCTTGTTTTTCTTCTTACCTCCTAGTTGTCAAGATGAATTGGATTGGACCACATTCACCTCATAGGTTTTAGCAAGAGTGGAAGTAGTCTTGGCATCCGAAACAAAACTTGGTTCCGAAGCAAGTTTTTTTGGATCATTCGACGGATGAGGAGTGTTAGGGATCAGATCGTAAAGTGTGTTGGACTAGGAATAGACCAATTCCAATTACTGCGCATGACTGATAGCATGTTCCTCTATAACAACATTTCCCATAGTAAGACCACGGGAAATGGGAGGCAAGAGAGACTTTGTAAACCAATCCGCGAGGAGTTGGTATGAAATGGGAGCTTTAATCAACCATCTCCACCATCTCCACTCATGAATATGATCAGAAATGTGGGTGGAAGAGGATTGTTGGAGTGAGGTCAAAAGCTCAATATCGGTATGATGCTATATAGGTAATTGGAAATGCATCAAGAAAACCATGGCAAGAGAATTAAAGTCGCAAAAGAGTTACGTGACAACTCAATATACCATTTCGCTATGACACTTGTAAGTGTTCTCTGGAAAAGCCTAAGACAGATTGAATCTTCCTTCAAAGAGTCGGAAGAACACCATAAATGGAAAGTCATAACATTATTGTTAGGATCTTCCCAACGTTTTTCGTCAAATTTCAGGATGTCGAACGATAATTTGGTAGGAATGGCAGGCCAAAACGTGGCATGTTGAATGGGATTGTTTGTCAAATGCGACAGATCTAACGTAGCCAAGAATGGAAGTTGTCGATTATCCTGTGGATACTGGTGGTAACCATATGGCATGGGAACACCAATAGGGTTGTATATAGCTTGCGATGAGATGGAAAATCCACACGGTCCTTCCATATATGGTGGTTGCTCGTTTTGACCACCCATGTAAGGTGGTTGTCCTCATTGTCCACCCATGTATTGTGATTGAATAGACGAACCTCCTACATATTGTGATTGACCTAATGGTCCCCCATGTATGGGGATTAAAGGGAATATTGTTTTGGAATCATGGGGTTTACAGATTGAAAGGACAAAGTTCCTTATGGAAGAATGCTCGTCGGTTTGGGTTGATCCCACAAAGGGTTAGCAACTCCTGGAAATGGTTGTCCATGATACAGGCCAGTGGTAGCAGGGATAGAAGGACTTGCAGGAGACACTTTCCCCTAATCTAGTTGATGTTGCAACCATGTAGGTTTCCCCTTAGTAAAAAGTTTCTATGCAACTAAAGGTTTCCCCCTAGTTGAAGGTTGACCTCCCATTGAAGATTGACCTCCAATGTAGGGTGTCCTAATCTGTGATGGTTGAGATGGAGGTTGAGTACCTTGTGTAAGCATGGTTGTATGAATGACTTGACTGTCGACCATGTAACTGATGGGATGACCAAGTAAAACACTTGGTGTGTGCATGTGTGGAAATAGTGAAGCATGAATGTTACCTGACCCATGTGCAAAGGAAGATGTATGTGCAAGTGGTTGAGTCGGGGTTACATGGGTCACCGATGTTTCTAGTAAGGAAGAAGCACCAATAGTATCAACTACAAAAGTTGTAGAAAAAATAAATTCACAAGTCCTTCAGGAAAACTAAAAGATGACGGGTTCACGCCAAAAGATGGTGGAGTAGTTGAACCGACTGGTAATCTATAAGAATAAAAAACATCAACACATCTCGTGGACGGTGGATCAGTGAGTGGTTGGCCAAGTGGATCAGTAAAAAGAGGATTCGTGTCAGATGCAATGCTTTATATGAAGGTTGTGACCCGTTCTTCTACGTGATGGCCATTTCCAGGAGCTATGCTCCCAGTCTCAGAAGTTTTCTCTGCAATCATTCCTTCAGAAGAAACATTGTGTTGAGGTTCTTGAACGTTAGGTTCCATACCTTGTTTACTGTGAAATCTCTAATCATAAGGCTGACTATGAAAGTCAAATAAACACACTCCTAAGAAAACTAAAAGAAATCAACCAAGGAACATTAGTCTCAAGGATATTTCGAAGACGAGATATCAAGCCGCCAACGAAGAAATGAGAAGCAACTACCCCGATCTCCACGTAACATCCCTTCTCAGTGCAAGTAACCCTTGCTTTCGTGGGATCACCCTCCAAGGGTACTGAGAGTGTGATACGATGTCTTCCCCAGGTACTGTGGGAATCCCCCCATAGTCACCTCTGTAGATACCTAGGAAAGGCCACTAAGGATACCAACTCGTAGTTAGCCTCCGGGCGGGTACAATCGACAGTCGAGACCGAACATATGGGCAGGATATCAAAGTCCAAAATTCTTCTAGAGGATTGAGGACAAGTAGACCAATAGACTCCAGAGGACCTCGAACAGATTCAAAGTTCACAAAGTACCAATACTAAATGAGTCAGTAATACTTCAAGAAAACCCCCCAATATACGTTCTTTCCTCTATGATTGGTCAAACTTTGGAGGTGTAATCTCCGCTACTCTTCCGCATGTGACCTTGTGTTTAGCCCATGTGTGAGAGGGGGTTCCCAAATATGCTTATATGAAAGTTAGATTTGTACACTCTTTAATGCTCTACAGTCTGTTTAGTAGTCTTGGCAAATTTACTCACTTTCCCTAGTCCAATACCCTAATCCCGTGCTACTATTGGTGTGCTAAAACCAAAAATATTCTAGTTGATTTTATTAGCGCGTGGTTGATTTTAATGGATTTTTACCCAAAGGGTTCACGGAGATGAAACTGATGATGTGTGAGAGACTCGACTCCAATAGAATGCAAAATAATGAGATGCAATTCGTTATTTTCGATAAATTCTATGTATGGGAAGGAGAAGAGTTCTATTCTTCTTAACACAAGCAAGAACTCAAAATTATGCAACTTTCAATTTCAGGGATCAATATGATGCCAAAATACCAAGCAAATGTTTCCAAAAACCAAAATGTACATGCAAAACTAGCTCTTTTTCCAAATGTGTACCAAAACAAGTTTCCTTAACAATGCATAAAATTTCTTTGTTTGATAATGTATGCAAGGATAAATGCAAACTTTTTCACTTCTTAACTTTCAAGAGAAATGAAAGAGATCCATGTTCGACACAAAGAAATACGGGGCAAAAAAGAAATCAAACAAAGTGCACTAAAAAAGGATGAGAACTGAAAGAAACAAAGTGTGAGATTACTTGTTCAATTAAGGACTCGAAAATGCAAAAGGGAAAGAAGACAAACACTCATGAAAATCCTCAAAACACAAGCAACAAGAAACATGGTTGTGGTAAATGAGAGAGTCCTAATCATCCATAAAAGATAGATGTTTCAATGAAGACAAAAAGGATCAAAACCAATAAACCTTTGCAAACTCATAGAAGGAAATGCAAATGAGCGATAAATGTCAAATTCTGAATCAAACAAAGTGAGAGACAAACTAGGAGTCTCTGGGCTAAAAGACTAGGAAATCTCAAGCACACATGCAAGATGAAAAAAGGATGAAAAAGAAAGAAACCAAAATCTCTTAATAAGGAAATGATCAAATTCATCCAACCATCAAGAACTAATCACAGAGACTCAAGAAATAATCTCAAATAGCCATAGAGAAAAAACCGAGCAAAATTTGAGAAACAAGCAGAGAACATGGCTAAAAAAGCAGGCTTCTATAGGAGGACACTCCTCTAGAGTGCCAGGGTGATGGATGTTCCGCAATGGTTTAGCAACAAGGGTCCAGGATGCTCTAATAGTTAAACATGGTACATCCAAGGGGTGGTGGATGCTTTGTAGAGGTCCCAAAGACTCAAATTTGCAAAAACTTCTCAGAAAAGGTTAGGGTTTGATGAGCAAAGGAGTGCCAAAATAGAATAAATCAAGCATAAACAAATTCAAAGGGTTTAAGGGCTAGAAACCCAAGTGGAGTCACCAATTTTTTGTGGTGAGAATTCTCCCCCTATAGACAGGTTGAGTTCCCCTCACTTAGGTTTCCTACAAGTGAGACAAACTCTAACAAATGGACACTAACATCCTCCTAACAAACCATTCTATTTTCTTGCGGGAGGGTTGAGAGAGAAGGAGAAAATGTATGTGTAGCTGGTTTCCGATGTTCGTCCTCGTCGCTCCAACGGTTAAGCTCCAATCCAATTAGCCCCCTCGCGATGTCGATCCTGCAAGAACAAAGGAACCTTCTCCTACTACTATCTATGATTGAGTAATAACAACCCTACCAACTGATAACTTAAGCAAAGCAACCAGATAAACAAGAAATGAATAAGAAAGCTTAATAGAAATAGGCCAAGTTCTTTCATTAAATTAAAAGCAAGAAGTTTACAACCTGATGATGCCACAATCCTCCAAGATTCCTTCTTCAACCCTTGAGCATGAATCCAACTCAACTTCTTCACAAGCAAAGGTTTGGCTCTCCTTAACAAGATCATAAGTTTTATATACTTCCTTTCCATCCCCTTCTCACTTTGAAATGGCCTGGTTGTATAGATGTAGGAAGGGCTAACCACTAGGATAAACCAGGAGTGTAGTTGAGGATAAGGTGGATTAGGTTAGGATTTGAGTTATCTTCATAGCCATGGTTTCTCCCAAGATATGATGGAAGAAGGATCGAACCATATCTTGATGAAAACAAGAAAACAAACCCAGAACTATCGAGAACTTCCTCGAGATATGCCCCTATATTCATGGGATTTGACCAAATCTGCATGGACACTCCCCGATAGAGGTGGACAGGGCATCCAATACGCTCCCCTAACATTGTATCCAAGAGGTGGACACTCCCCCAGAGTAGGGAATGGGGTGTCCATGGTCAAACAAGTCAAGGCTGAGTGAAAAAGGTCAAATTTGCAGGCATTTTCCTCTTCTTTATGATCAAAGGAGTGTAATGGATCATTCTTGCATGGTGTTGATGTGGCGACACTTAGGAAAAGCAAAAAAAATAAGGTACAACACTTAGTAGAATGGACCATGGAATTTGTGACATTGAGCAGAGTGTAGTGTGACACTTACAACACTTAGCAAAGTGAAATGCGACACTTAGCAAAGTGACAAAATAGTGTATAATATATGCAACTTTCAAAATAGGTGCACTAGTTAGCAAATCCTTTAAACACTAGAAATTTTCTTCACACTTAGCGCTCCATTCAAATTTCACTCATTTATTTTACAAATATGTTATTGGGTGTGCAATCTTGGAGAATCCTGTAAAGAATCTCCTGTAGTAACCAACTAGACCCATAAATGATCTAACCTCTGAAATGTTTGTCGGTGCTAGCCAACTTTTGATTGCTTCAATATTTCTTGGATCCACTGCTATAGCATCTTCTGAAACAATGTAACTCAAATAATGGATTTACTTTTGATAAAAAGTGCATTTACTTAATTTGGTGTACAATTGGTGCTCTCTCAACATTTGTAGCACCATCCTCAAATGTTTCTCATGCTCCTCCTTTGTCTTGGAATATATGAGAATATCATCCAAAAATACAATGACAAACTTGTCTAGGAAATCTCTGAAAACCCAATTCATCAGACACATAAATGTAGCCGGTGCATTTGTCAACCCAAAAGACACCACCACAAATTCATAGTGTCCATACCTTGTCCTAAAGGTTGTTTTTCTAGTGTCTTCTTGTAACACCCTATTTCCCCCAGTTTGTAAAAATAACTGGACTGGCCAAGAACTGTGGCAAACTCAGAAATGTGAATATGTGA
>WSFP011381275.1:0-29556 GCA_009831015.1 Picea engelmannii
TCACATATTCACATTTCTGAGTTTGCCACAGTTCTTGGCCAGTCCAGTTATTTTTACAAACTGGGGGAAATAGGGTGTTACAAGAAGACACTAGAAAAACAACCTTTAGGACAAGGTATGGACACTATGAATTTGTGGTGGTGCCTTTTGGGTTGACAAATGCACCGGCTACATTTATGTGTCTGATGAATCGGGTTTTCAGAGATTTCCTAGACAAGTTTGTCATTGTATTTTTGGATGATATTCTCATATATTGCAAGACAAAGGAGGAGCATGAGAAACATTTGAGGATGGTGCTACAAATGTTGAGAGAGCACCAATTGTACGCCAAATTAAGTAAATGCACTTTTTATCAAAAGTAAATCCATTATTTGAGTTACGTTGTTTCAGAAGATGTTATAGCAGTGAATCCAAGAAATATTGAAGCAATCAAAAGTTGGCTAGCACCAACAAACATTTCAGAGGTTAGATCATTTATGGGTCTAGTTGGTTACTACAGGAGATTCTTTACAGGATTCTCCAAGATTGCACACCCAATAACATATTTGTAAAAGAAATGAGTGAAATTTGAATGGAGCACTAAGTGTGAAGAAAATTTCTAGTGTTTAAAGGATTTGCTAACTAGTGCACCTATTTTGAAAGTTGCATATATTATACACTATTTTGTCACTTTGCTAAGTGTTGCATTTCACTTTGCTAAGTGTCGTAAGTGTCACACTGCACTCTGCTCAATGTCACAAATTCCATGGTCCATTATACTAAGTGTTGTACCTTATTTTTTTTGCTTTTCCTAAGTGTCGCCACATCAACACCATGCAAGAATGATCCATTACACTCCTTTGATCGTAAAGAAGAGGAAAATGCCTGCAAATTTGACCTTTTTCACTCAGCCTTGACTTGTTTGACCATGGACACCCCATTCCCTACTCTGGGGGAGTGTCCACCTCTTGGATACAATGTTCGGGGAGCATATTGGATGCCCTGTCCACCTCTATCGGGGAGCGTCCATGCAGATTTGGTCAAATCCCATGAATATAGGGACATATCTCGAGGAAGTTCTCGATAGTTCTGGGTTTGTTTTCTTGTTTTCATCAAGATGTGGTTCGATCCTTCTTCCATCATATCTTGGGAGAAACCATAGCTATGAAGATAACTCAAATCCTAACCTAATCCACCTTATCCTCAACTACACTCCTGGTTTATCCTAGTGGTTAGCCCTTCCTACATCTATACAACCAGGCCATTTCAAAGTGAGAAGGGGATGGAAAGGAAGTATATAAAACTTATGATCTTGTTAAGGAGAGCCAAACCTTTGCTTGTGAAGAAGTTGAGTTGGATTCATGCTCAAGGGTTGAAGAAGGAATCTTGGAGGATTGTGGCATCATCAGGTTGTAAACTTCTTGCTTTTAATTTAATGAAAGAACTTGGCCTATTTCTATTAAGCTTTCTTATTCATTTCTTGTTTATCTGGTTGCTTTGCTTAAGTTATCAGTTGGTAGGGTTGTTATTACTCAATCATAGATAGTAGTAGGAGAAGGTTCCTTTGTTCTTGCAGGATCGACATCGCGAGGGGGCTAATTGGATTGGAGCTTAACCGTTGGAGCGACGAGGACGAACATCGGAAACCAGCTACACATACATTTTCTCCTTCTCTCTCAACCCTCCCGCAAGAAAATAGAATGGTTTGTTAGGAGGATGTTAGTGTCCATTTGTTAGAGTTTGTCTCACTTGTAGGAAACCTAAGTGAGGGGAACTCAACCTGTCTATAGGGGGAGAATTCTCACCACAAAAAATTGGTGACTCCACTTGGGTTTCTAGCCCTTAAACCCTTTGAATTTGTTTATGCTTGATTTATTCTATTTTGGCACTCCTTTGCTCATCAAACCCTAACCTTTTCTGAGAAGTTTTTGCAAATTTGAGTCTTTGGGACCTCTACAAAGCATCCACCACCCCTTGGATGTACCATGTTTAACTATTAGAGCATCCTGGACCCTTGTTGCTAAACCATTGCGGAACATCCATCACCCTGGCACTCTAGAGGAGTGTCCTCCTATAGAAGCCTGCTTTTTTAGCCATGTTCTCTGCTTGTTTCTCAAATTTTGCTCGGTTTTTTCTCTATGGCTATTTGAGATTATTTCTTGAGTCTCTGTGATTAGTTCTTGATGGTTGGATGAATTTGATCATTTCCTTATTAAGAGATTTTGGTTTCTTTCTTTTTCATCCTTTTTTCATCTTGCATGTGTGCTTGAGATTTCCTAGTCTTTTAGCCCAGAGACTCCTAGTTTGTCTCTCACTTTGTTTGATTCAGAATTTGACATTTATCGCTCATTTGCATTTCCTTCTATGAGTTTGCAAAGGTTTATTGGTTTTGATCCTTTTTGTCTTCATTGAAACATCTATCTTTTATGGATGATTAGGACTCTCTCATTTACCACAACCATGTTTCTTGTTGCTTGTGTTTTGAGGATTTTCATGAGTGTTTGTCTTCTTTCCCTTTTGCATTTTCGAGTCCTTAATTGAACAAGTAATCTCACACTTTGTTTCTTTCAGTTCTCATCCTTTTTTAGTGCACTTTGTTTGATTTCTTTTTTGCCCCGTATTTCTTTGTGTCGAACATGGATCTCTTTCATTTCTCTTGAAAGTTAAGAAGTGAAAAAGTTTGCATTTATCCTTGCATACATTATCAAACAAAGAAATTTTATGCATTGTTAAGGAAACTTGTTTTGGTACACATTTGGAAAAAGAGCTAGTTTTGCATGTACATTTTGGTTTTTGGAAACATTTGCTTGGTATTTTGGCATCATATTGATCCCTGAAATTGAAAGTTGCATAATTTTGAGTTCTTGCTTGTGTTAAGAAGAATAGAACTCTTCTCCTTCCCATACATAGAATTTATCGAAAATAACGAATTGCATCTCATTATTTTGCATTCTATTGGAGTCGAGTCTCTCACACATCATCAGTTTCATCTCCGTGAACCCTTTGGGTAAAAATCCATTAAAATCAACCACGCGCTAATAAAATCAACTAGAATATTTTTGGTTTTAGCACACCAATAGTAGCACGGGATTAGGGTATTGGACTAGGGAAAGTGAGTAAATTTGCCAAGACTACTAAACAGACTGTAGAGCATTAAAGAGTGTACAAATCTAACTTTCATATAAGCATATTTGGGAACCCCCTCTCACACATGGGCTAAACACAAGGTCACATGCGGAAGAGTAGCGGAGATTACACCTCCAAAGTTTGACCAATCATAGAGGAAAGAACGTATATTGGGGGGTTTTCTTGAAGTATTACTGACTCATTTAGTATTGGTACTTTGTGAACTTTGAATCTGTTCGAGGTCCTCTGGAGTCTATTGGTCTACTTGTCCTCAATCCTCTAGAAGAATTTTGGACTTTGATATCCTGCCCATATGTTCGGTCTCGACTGTCGATTGTACCCGCCCGGAGGCTAACTACGAGTTGGTATCCTTAGTGGCCTTTCCTAGGTATCTACAGAGGTGACTATGGGGGGATTCCCACAGTACCTGGGGAAGACATCGTATCACACTCTCAGTACCCTTGGAGGGTGATCCCACGAAAGCAAGGGTTACTTGCACTGAGAAGGGATGTTACGTGGAGATCGGGGTAGTTGCTTCTCATTTCTTCGTTGGCGGCTTGATATCTCGTCTTCGAAATATCCTTGAGACTAATGTTCCTTGGTTGATTTCTTTTAGTTTTCTTAGGAGTGTGTTTATTTGACTTTCATAGTCAGCCTTATGATTAGAGATTTCACAGTAAACAAGGTATGGAACCTAACGTTCAAGAACCTCAACACAATGTTTCTTCTGAAGGAATGATTGCAGAGAAAACTTCTGAGACTGGGAGCATAGCTCCTGGAAATGGCCATCACGTAGAAGAACGGGTCACAACCTTCATATAAAGCATTGCATCTGACACGAATCCTCTTTTTACTGATCCACTTGGCCAACCACTCACTGATCCACCGTCCACGAGATGTGTTGATGTTTTTTATTCTTATAGATTACCAGTCGGTTCAACTACTCCACCATCTTTTGGCGTGAACCCGTCATCTTTTAGTTTTCCTGAAGGACTTGTGAATTTATTTTTTCTACAACTTTTGTAGTTGATACTATTGGTGCTTCTTCCTTACTAGAAACATCGGTGACCCATGTAACCCCGACTCAACCACTTGCACATACATCTTCCTTTGCACATGGGTCAGGTAACATTCATGCTTCACTATTTCCACACATGCACACACCAAGTGTTTTACTTGGTCATCCCATCAGTTACATGGTCGACAGTCAAGTCATTCATACAACCATGCTTACACAAGGTACTCAACCTCCATCTCAACCATCACAGATTAGGACACCCTACATTGGAGGTCAATCTTCAATGGGAGGTCAACCTTCAACTAGGGGGAAACCTTTAGTTGCATAGAAACTTTTTACTAAGGGGAAACCTACATGGTTGCAACATCAACTAGATTAGGGGAAAGTGTCTCCTGCAAGTCCTTCTATCCCTGCTACCACTGGCCTGTATCATGGACAACCATTTCCAGGAGTTGCTAACCCTTTGTGGGATCAACCCAAACCGACGAGCATTCTTCCATAAGGAACTTTGTCCTTTCAATCTGTAAACCCCATGATTCCAAAACAATATTCCCTTTAATCCCCATACATGGGGGACCATTAGGTCAATCACAATATGTAGGAGGTTCGTCTATTCAATCACAATACATGGGTGGACAATGAGGACAACCACCTTACATGGGTGGTCAAAACGAGCAACCACCATATATGGAAGGACCGTGTGGATTTTCCATCTCATCGCAAGCTATATACAACCCTATTGGTGTTCCCATGCCATATGGTTACCACCAGTATCCACAGGATAATCGACAACTTCCATTCTTGGCTACGTTAGATCTGTCGCATTTGACAAACAATCCCATTCAACATGCCACGTTTTGGCCTGCCATTCCTACCAAATTATCGTTCGACATCCTGAAATTTGACGAAAAACGTTGGGAAGATCCTAACAATAATGTTATGACTTTCCATTTATGGTGTTCTTCCGACTCTTTGAAGGAAGATTCAATCTGTCTTAGGCTTTTCCAGAGAACACTTACAAGTGTCATAGCGAAATGGTATATTGAGTTGTCACGTAACTCTTTTGCGACTTTAATTCTCTTGCCATGGTTTTCTTGATGCATTTCCAATTACCTATATAGCATCATACCGATATTGAGCTTTTGACCTCACTCCAACAATCCTCTTCCACCCACATTTCTGATCATATTCATGAGTGGAGATGGTGGAGATGGTTGATTAAAGCTCCCATTTCATACCAACTCCTCGCGGATTGGTTTACAAAGTCTCTCTTGCCTCCCATTTCCCGTGGTCTTACTATGGGAAATGTTGTTATAGAGGAACATGCTATCAGTCATGCGCAGTAATTGGAATTGGTCTATTCCTAGTCCAACACACTTTACGATCTGATCCCTAACACTCCTCATCCGTCGAATGATCCAAAAAAACTTGCTTCGGAACCAAGTTTTGTTTCGGATGCCAAGACTACTTCCACTCTTGCTAAAACCTATGAGGTGAATGTGGTCCAATCCAATTCATCTTGACAACTAGGAGGTAAGAAGAAAAACAAGGGTAAATCCAAGAAATATTCTAACGATAAGGATAATACAAAGACTATTGATACTCGGATGAATAAGAAGCCTAAGTTTCCTTGCATGATCTGTGATGAAGACCACTACACAAAATATTTCCCTGTAATGTTGCCAAGCAATTTTTTTTACTCGTTACACTAACTGCTTATTGTTTGTTATGTTTGCTTATGTATTTGCAATTTACTCATGAAGTTGCGCATTAAGGGTTTAATTGATGTTGATTAAGCATTGGAATAATATATCTGAAGCATATAATCATAAACAAGACAAGATACACAAATAACACCAGTATAGGACCAATAATGTCACATCTGACCTTTATTTAGATAGTAGGAAGATCCCTTGAACAAGAGATCTGTAGATCTGGAAGAAAACCACGATAATATCAAAATGGCTACCAGTCGATACAACAATAAGAAATACAAAGATAATAGCCTCCCAAAGGCTGCCTGAGAAGAGATACAATCCTCCAAAGACTAACAACATGCAAGATAAGACTGAAGATAGAGAACCCAGTGAATACACTGCAGAACTCTTCCAACTGACTAAGTAGCACCCTGCTCTGGTTGCTGATGAACCCTCAACTTTCGGCCATCCTCTTTCTAAGCTCCAAATACCTCCAAACTCTCCTGGAATGTAGATCGGGCTAGTAGAATCCATCGAGCCAAGTTTCAAGATAAATGAAGGAGTTCTGCTCCTCTAACTAAGCAAACCCTTTATTGGTTTGCGCCCTCCTGGTTTGACTGAATCTATGATATTTCGTTCTCCCTTCTAGGAGACTCCAAATGCCACCAAAATATTTTGGATTGTAGATCAGACCAATACTAACAAGATGATGAAATCTCAATACAATCTATGAAGATCCGGGCCAGTATATAATGATAACCTCCTCTAGCAATGAGCCCCTCTCTCCTCCAATTCGTGTCAAGTTCTAGGAAATAAAATGCTAGGATAATATCTTCTGGAATAGACCAAGAATGATGCTAGGGACCATACAAAGAAAACCCAAATACTCCTTTGCCCAGAAGCCTCCTCCTTTCTCCAGATTGAACCAAACTCCTCAAGGTGGTGCGCCTCCTAGATGGAAACCTCCTAGTTTGCGCACTACCCTGATTATGCATGTAGATTGAACCCCTGCAACACTATAGAATGGTGTGGGAGGATTATTTCACCTTTGGGACCAAGCTTGGATCAATAAAGGTGGAATATTTCACCACCGAGTTGATCTCTAGGGTTTTAGACTCAAAACCCTCAAAACTGCTTGTGCTCAAGAGCTCCAATGCAAAATATGATAATAATCCAGAATGCCTTAGAAGTCTACCATGCCCTTTCCTTTATAGCTACAATTTATTCATTTGTTGAGTTATTTAACCCCTAAGGTCAACTCTTAATTTTAACTCACCTTTTCTTTTCTTTCATTGAGTTATCCTTTTTTACACAAAGTCAACTCGGTAATAGAATGTTATGTTTAGGAAGTGTCTTTTGGTTGACTTTATCCCCAATATTCTTGACACTATAGTCTAGTGGGGAAAGCTAGACTATTGAGTCTCTTTAGACCTCTTCATCAAGAGGTGGGGGACATTACCTGCCCTCATCGTGAGGCAGTCACTAAATTTCAAAAGGGTACCTCCCAACTAGTTCAGTAGCAAAGTTTGGTTGCAAAAAATCATGTCCCTCAACAAGGGGGCAACGCAGGTCATTTCCACCATGGGGATGCTTCCACGAGCGCCTCTGAGGTGTACATGTTTAAGGTGGTCAATCTAACAACTCATGCAAATACTTACGACACTCCTCTAGGTAATCAGGCTAAGGTAAAGGTTGTTGATCAACACTATACATCCACCCCTCCTCAATCTTCCAATCCTCTTCATATTGAGAAGCCAAACTCTGACGCAATGTTGCTCCCAACCAAGAGCGTAATTCAAAAAGCGACATTTAATCCAAATGCCCGCACTGGCCAAAACTACAACATTGTTGAAGATTTGGTGCAGGGGCCTTGTGTTATGTTAGCCCTCGAAGTTCTACAGAGCTATCTGAGTCAACGTAGAAACCTATTGTCAGCCATTGCAGATATGGATCCATAGGAGTCAATTCTCATCATGTTTAATATAGATTACTTTAAGGAGAGGCTCTCCCACCACTTAGCATTCCAAATTCAGATTTTGGTTGGTGGAAAGAACATCCATCGCACTGTTTTGGATGAGGGAACCTCCACCTGTGTCATTCCTTTTCCTTTTTGGGGAGCCCTATGTTCTCCTAAACTTACCCCGTGTCCTACCACCTTGAAAGCGTTTGATGGACATGGTTTCCAACCTCACAGACTCTTGCAATCTTTCACTGTGACATTGAAGGGTAAGACTCTTTCGGTCGATATCGAAGTAGTTGACGTGCCCTTGGATTACAATTTGTTACTTGGTCGTAGTTGGTTCTATGCAATGATTATTGTCTCATCTACAATGCTTTGTATCTTATGATTTCCCCATCAAGGAAAAATTATCATTGTAGACCAACTGGATTATATAACTCCATGTCTCTACAATATTGTGACAAATGATGTCCATTTTCTAGGACAGTCTATTCTTGAGAGTGTTGGAGTAGGTCTCCATAATGATTCCTCGTTCATGGGGGTTTTTCTTTTACCTTCTCTTGTCGCCCTGCAAGTTTCCACGTTAAATGTGATTTCGACTCAAGTGCGATAATCCCTCAAATCATTTAATCCTTTGGTAGTACCCGATCTCAACGAGCATAGTTCATTGTCTCTTTCAAGCTCATTAACAAATGAAATAGACCCCCCTCCATTCAAATTAAGTCTCACTCTGGATCACGTACTTGAACCTTCTTTTCCTCCACCTAGTGAAAATGTTCCCATTAGTAACCAGATGCCTAAATGAGGAAAGAAGAAAATTCATTGGAGGAAGCGACTCTTGGGGGGTAGGTCTCCAGGCTATAGGCAACATGCTCGGGTGAACCCACTAGCTTCTATCACGCAAGTTGCCAGTAAAACACCTATGGAGAGAGACACTACTAGGAGTGATCCTCGCTTGGGGATCGTTCCCAACATAACTTAGTATTATTTTCTAGAACGAGTTTAGTCTTTGTTCTTTCTCGTGCTCGTAAATACATGAGAATAGGTTACCAAGCTCAGTATTTTTTATTTATCGTGCTCATTAATACTTGAGAATAGGTTACCAAGTATACCTTTATCTCTTTTTCAAACTCGTGAAAGCTGTACGAAAAAGGAACTCTTTGGAGTCTCCTTTAAGCTCTTTTCAGACTCTCTAAACATGAAAAGATTGTCGAGTGAGCTTCTTTCCTTTCACACTCGCTAAAAGGATTAGAAAGGGCGTCTTTAGAGTGATAGTTTACCATTTTTCATCCTTGTTAGATTAATTACGAAAAAGGAATACTCTAGTCAAGCATGATTAGAAGAGTTCTCCTGCGTATTGTTTTATCCGTTTTCGGACCATGGAGACTAAATTTACGAAAAATTCCATTATGGAGTCTTCTATATCAAATATTTTGAGACTCTCGAAATATGAAAAGATCATCAAGTTTTCTTTCCTAGTACTCGTAAAATCTACACAAGGAAGGACCCATTTGGGACTGAACCCTTTCTTCTTCAGGTTCGCTAAGCATGTTAAGATGGGACTCATCGAAGATGAGTTAACAAATAATTTTTTATCCTCCTCGAGCTCACTAAAAAACAAAGAGGTACTCGCCTATCTGGGGGGGGGGGAAATCGAGGAAGTGGGTCAAGTCTTTTACATTTATGGTAGTTTTTGTCGCCCTTGAACATGGCACTTATTTGTATCTTGGTTTTACCACTTGTCTCTGTGCCATTTGAATCCCATGTGTCGTCATACTCTTTTGACTCTTTCGAAAGACAACCTCCGGTTGTCATCGCATTCCATGTGTCGTCATACTCTTTCAACTTCTTCGAAGAGATTCGTTGGTTGTCATCAAATCATCACATCTATCATTGATGTCTTATTGAGTCAATATTTCCAAGTCATTCATTGTGTTGTCATATGTTCAAGGGAATTCAACCTCTACATTTTCACCCCTATGTCAGTTCACCATAATTTGATCCATCACTATTCATCCTTATCCTTATTTGTTTCATGTCGTTGATGGGGGATACATCATTTCCCTCCTTTGATGAGTCTATTCCTGTCAAATTCAACACATCATACAAGAATTAGATTTAGAAACCAATTAGTACCTTGGAGCCTGCATGCCTCAATGGCAGGTGTCCTCGTTTTCAATAGTGGGTTTACATCATTGACCTTTGATTGGAAGATCACACCGAGTGTTCGAATACAACTCATTTATTCACATTCGTTGGAATGTACTTAAGGTACCTTGGGAGTCATTGTCATCATTGGTCATTTCCCTCGCGCTTGTTAACAATATACATTATTGACTGGTAATCAAGTGGTTTCTACCATGTTCGACATCAAGAAATCTATTCACATGGCTAGATTTTTACTATTCGGGATCAGGATTGAAGACCCTGGGGGGAATTTTTAGTCAACACTCATTTGTGTTACCTGCCTTTCCCAGGCTGCGATGGAGATTATGAAGTTTTAATATATATTGTGACATAGATCCATGTTGTATTGGTCTGTGGCTATGTTCTATCATGTTGTAGCTCCACTGTGTACAATATTGTGGCTACATTTTGATCAAGTCAGGGAGATATGGATCCACATTGTATATTCAGTGGCCATATCCTTAGTCAGTAATTTCATGGATCCATAGTGTATTGGTCAACGACCATAATTTCAATCAAATTATTCTGAGTATGGGTATGCCTACCTCAGGGATGATATTTGTATATTGATGGATGTTTGCTTTCTTTTTCGACAGGTCTTCTAACTTCATTCCCTTGATTCCACATTATTACAAAGTGTTTTGGCCATTGTTTTTCTCCTCTTAACTCACACTTTGGGGGGCATATGTTATACACCATTTTGCCGCACTTTGCTAAGTGTCATAAGTGTCTCATTTCACTTTGCTAAGTGTTGTGTCACATTGCACTCTGCTCAGTGTCGCAAGTGTCACAAATTCCATGGTCCATTCTACTAACTATCATATATTATTTTTCATGCTTTTCCTAAGTGTCACAACATCAACACCATGCAATAATGATCCATTACACTCCTTTGATCATAAAGAAGAGGAAAATGCCTACAAATTTGACCTTTTTCACTTAATATTGACTTGTTTGACCATGGACACCCCCTTCCCTACTCTGGGGAAGCATCCACCTCCTAGATACAATGTTAGGGGAGCATCCTGGATGCCCTATCCACCTCTCTGGGGGAGCGTCCATGCATATTTGGTCAAATCCCATGAATCTAGGGGCATCTCTCAAGGAAGTTATGGATAATTATGGGTTTGTTTTCTTGTTTTCATCAAGATATGGTTCTAGCCTTATTCCATCCTATCTTGGGAGCAACCGTAGCTATGAAGATAACTCAAATCCTAACCTAATCCACCTTATCCTCAACTGCACTCCTGGTTTAACCTAGTGGTTAGCCCTTCCTGCATCTATATAACCAGGCCATTTCATTGTGAGAAGGGGATGGAAAAGAAGTATATCAAACTTATGATCTTGTCAAGGAGTTCCAAACCTTTTCTTATGAAGAAGTTGAGTTGGATTCATGTTCAAGGGTTGAAGAAGGAAGCTTGGAGGATTGCAACATCATCAGGTTGTAAACTTCTTGGTTTTAATTTAATGAAAGAACTTGGCCTATTTCTCTTAATCTTTCTTATTTATTTCTTATTTATCTCATTGTTTTGCTTAAGTTATCAGTTGGTAGGGTTGATATTACTCAATCATAGATATTAGTAGGAGAAGGTTCCTTTGTTCTTGTAGGATTGAATTTGCGAGGGGCTGCTTGGATTGAATCTCAACCGTTGGTGCGGTGAGGACGAACGACGGAAACCAACTACACATACCTTTTATCCTTTTCTCACAACCCTTCCACAAGAAAATGGAATGGTTTGTTAGGAGTATGTTAGTGTCCATTTGTTAGAGTTTGTCTCACTTGTAGGAAACCCAAGTGATGGGAACTCAACCTGTCCGTAGGGGGAGAATCTCACCACATCATATCTGGATGAGGATTTTGTTGTGTGCATAGATACATGCAAGGAAGGGCTCAATGGAGTCCTTATGCAAAATGAACATGTAATTTGTTATGAGTCCAAAAAATTGAAGGAGCATGAAATAAATTATGCTACACATGAATTATAGTTAGAAGCCATAGTACATGCCTTAAGGATGTGGAGGCATTACCTTATGGACAAAAAAAATGAATTGAGGACAAACCATAGTGGTCTAAAATATTTGTTTGATCAACCAATACTAGATGCTAGACAAACTAGATGGTTGGAATTGATTAGTGAATAGAACTTTGATATCAAGCACATAAAAGAAAAAGAGAAGGTAGTTGATGCACTCAATAGAAGGGTGCATAAAATGCATGCTACAACCATTAGTATGTACATAACAAATTTGAAAGATAGAATTCTAGAGGCTATAACAACACATCAACATTATGTGCAAGTTAGAGAAAGCTTACAACATAATGATATACAATAGAAATATAAGGATTACAAGATGGAAGAGGATGGGATCATATTATTTCGTAACAGAGTTTATGTTCCCAATTCTCAGAAATTGAGAAATTTAGTTCTACAGGAGATGCATAATGTGCCATATTTTGGACATCCAGGATATCATAAAACTATCAAAACTGTAAGAGGCCAATATTTTTGGCCTGGTATGAAGAAATATGTCACTGATTATTTGCCCAGATGCATGGAGTGTCAAAAGGTAAAGGCTGAGCAAAGGCATCCATCGAAATTGTTGCATCCATTGCCCATTCCTGAATGGAAATGGGAAGTTGTTACTATAGATTTCATTGCCAAATTTTCCAGGACAATGATGCAGGAGCATCGCTAGCACATCAAGCGAGCCAGCGCGGAAGCGGAAGACAACTGGACAAGCCAGCACGAATTTTGAAAATGCTTTGAAATTGTGCGCAATCTTTAATGAAGTCATTTAAGATGAGGCGCACTTGTATATTGTAATGGACCTTGAGCGGATAGCTCTCGTCCTTTAGTAGATAGACGACATTTAAAATAGTTAATGCAGGTAGATAGGATTTTAATTCTAGATTTGATAGCTTTAGGAAGCAAGAGGGAAACAGGATATAGACACCCTCATTGTATCATTGTAACATTACCCTGAGCATAGAAGAGAAGAAGTAGAAGAGCATGCATAGAACTGTATGAAGAACACCCATGTAC
Source organism: Picea engelmannii (assembly GCA_009831015.1). Taxonomy (NCBI): domain Eukaryota; kingdom Viridiplantae; phylum Streptophyta; class Pinopsida; order Pinales; family Pinaceae; genus Picea; species Picea engelmannii. The sequence goes on from WSFP011381275.1 coordinate 13,012, forward strand.
AGACATTTGAATTAATAGAAGAACTTTGATTCAAATTCATGGTTTGTGTTGTTCCCTGTGTATTTGATGTTGATATGCTCATGAATGTTTGCTTCCTGTCATACATTTGCTTTTATATGTTGTGTATGTGATTTCATGGTGGAATTGAAATCTGAGAGGGTGAAGGAATGAGCTTCAATTGTTTCCCTATATGAGCCAGAGGATTCCTGCAAGGAGTGCAGTCGAATTGTCCACAAGGAGTGCGTTGACAGTAGGGTTCAAGTAGAGCTAGCTTTTGTTCTCATTCATCCCAGAGTGCAGTTGGGCACAGAGGAGTCGTTCAAGGAGTGCACAGGCCAGGTAGAAGTCTCAGGGTTACGAACCTGAGTGAATCTTTGAAGGACTGTTGTTGCAGGTGTGCGCAGAGTCGATGAACGTCAACACTTAGACGTTGCTGAAGGTTTGTCGCAAGGAGTGCGTGCAAAAGGATTTTTCTTTCTGAAGACTTACAGTTGTGGGAAAAGCTCAGGAAGGTTAGAGCCTTCAAATCTGTTGAAGGACCGCGCAGGAGGTTTCGCATCAAGAAATCCTCAAGGAGGGGGAAACGACGGTCAAGATCTTGCAGAGGGTACTCGTGGAAATCCCGCCAGCCGTCAGATCCTACAGAATAGCGAGGAGGTTACGACCACATCAGAGTTCGAGCTCAAAAGGCTGGTGAGTCGTTGGATCAGTAGTTGATTTTCCATCAACCATTAGATTTGGTAGGAGTTACACTGGGGTTAAGCCCTAGTGAGTAGAGGAGAGTCCCGTAGAAGTCATCAGGATATTGGAGTCATCGGGTTTTCAAAGGGTAAGAATCAGAGACCTTGGGAGTCCCGAAACTGCGGAGAAATCCTAGCCGTTGATCTCGGCAGGACACGCGTCAAGGATCTGGAGAGGAGTCGGGGTTCGGCACTTCGCGAATTCTGGAAGTGAAGAAATCACGACATCAGGAATCGCGATCGTGTGATGTCCGATAGAGCGACGAGGGGATAGTGACATGGAGGAGTAAGTTCTCACGTGCATCGGGAATCGACGTATTGGGATTTTTGATGACGTAAAAATCATTGCAGGAGAAGTCGCGAAATTATGAAACGCGATGACCATACAGTCGCAGCATTTGAGTGGAGGGCAGGTGTCACCCATATTGGGGTTCGGTACATAGAAGGTTCCGGGAACAAGTGCAATGGGAATCGCGATATAGCGATACACGATTTCCCGATCATAAAAGGAGCGTGGGCCATAGCATCGACAAGGAGGATAGGTGGTGCACAGTGACAGTATATCGGAAGTCGGGGTCAAGCGAGGTAAGTTGATTTTCGATATCATAGGGGTCGAAATCCCGACGGAGAAAATCTCGATAAGGAAAGGCCCGACAAAGCAAAGGAGGAAGTCAGAGTTGACCAGGTATCGGGTTTCGCGGATTTGTAAACCCAAAGGTTGACCACTGAACTCGTGAAGTCGCGAGTTCCAATTTCCCGATAAGTAAAGAGAGGGAAGTCGCGAGAGGAGATCCGTGGGTGCAGAATTCCCGATAGGGAATTAGAATAACCTTGGAGTTCTTCGGGCCGAGGAAGGAGAAGATCCTGCGTGAGCAGGCGTACCTGCGGGTGCGGCTGCGTCAGACAACAAGGCAACATGATTCCATCATGGTAATGGTGGACAAGCTTACCAAGTTTGGACATTTCATTCCAATAAAATTAACTCATAAGGCAACCAACATTGTAGAAATTTATATGAAAGAAATTCCTAGGCTACATGGTGTGCCTAAGGCAATAGTGTTGGACTGAGACCCTAAGTTCACTTCCAATTTTTGGAAGGGGTTGTTCAAGGGGTTTGGAAAAATTTAAATTTCAGTACAACATATCAACCAGAGTCAAATGGGCATACATAAAGGATTAATAGGATAATTGAAGATATGTCGAGAATGTATGTAGTGGACAAGCCTTCTAGGTGGGGGGACTATATCCATTTAGTTGAATTTGCTTATAATAATGGGTATTAGGAATCATTGAAGATGAGCCCGTTTGAAGCATTGTATGGCAGAAAATGCAACATTCTAGTAAGTTGGGACAACCCATCAAAAAGAGTCGTGATTGGGCCAAATTTGTTAAAGTAAATGGAAGAACAAATGGTAAATATTGGGCATAATTTGAAAGTTTCACAAGATCGACAGAAGATCTATGTTGATAAAAAGATAACAAATAGAGAATTCAAAGTGGGAAAGCATGTGTTTTTAAAAGTTAAAGCCAAGAGAAGCTCGTTGAAATTGGGAAGTTGCCCAAAGTTGGCAACGAGATATTGTGGTCCTTTTGAAGTCTTCGAAAAGATATGACCAACTACATACATCCTAGCATTACCTGCATCCATGAGAACTCATAACATGTTCCATGTGTTTTTATTAAAAAAGTATGTACCTAATCCTAATCATCTGATTGATTGAAATGTGATTGAGGTGGAACATGAAGGGGATTTCCAAATGGAATGATCTAGGTGGATATCAGTGGCCACCCACATCTTCCAACTGAATCACATACAATTTTTATCTTAGCAATTTTTTTCTATCTTTTCGGGTCCTAAACTTCCAGGGTCGTTTCGAGGCCCTAAAAAACATTTTTTGGGTCGCCACAGTCACTATGTAATTTAAGTTAGAGTGTGGCCACAAAATGTGTAGTCCTCAAATATACCTTTCCAACTAGCTATCGTACACCTAAAACGGAGATCATATGCAAAAATTATGACCATGACAAGTTGATGTACCAACTTAACCCATCAGGGCCCACGTGACTTTTTGGCGCTTCATCTCCTAGGGTTAGGTTTTTGGATGTCTAGGGTTTTCTGAGTACTTCTTGATGCTAAAAAGGCCTGGAGGCCTCATTGTAGTGTGCTCAGGAGAATGTGCGTAGCTGCCACATCTCTTCTCGGAGATTAGCTACCACAATTCGAGCAAGATTGTTTCATTCAACATTTTATAGTTTCAGTATATTTCTTTATTGAATAGAAGTTAAGTTTCATTGTATATCTGTTATTATTCTCTGTATATCGGTGTTAATGTTATAGATTTGTTTTTCATTTCATTTCACTAATAAATCCAGATCTGTGGTATCCGAGCGATCTACTCTTCATTTATTTCTTTGTGCATGTCCCCAACGAGGTCAAGGTATAAGCAGTTGGTACTTGAACCAGTTGATCCTTTGCAAGATCGGTCGCACCGAACTCGATGGTCACCCATGGGGGAAGAAAAGAGAGATGATGGGGTAGGAGATCCCTTTAAATTGTTGCTTGAGGAAGCCCTCATGCAACAGAGGAACGAGATAATGGATAATTTTGCGTAAATTCTTCGACGACTGTCAATAGGTGACGCATCTTCCTCAAGCGGAGGCATCTCCCCCTTCAAGGTACAGTTCAATTTTGATATTCCTATATTTGAAGGTCAAATATATGTGGATGTTGTAGATAGATGGTTAATCCTTCTAGAAAGGTATTTTTCTGTCCATAACTTTTCTGATAGAGAAAAGATTATGTTTGCGCTCCTTAAGGTTGTTCACCATGTCAAATATCGGTGGGAGACTTTCTATGAGCAAAAGGAAACAAAGGGATCTACATTATTTGTAGTCGCACCCACTTAGGATTTTTTCATAGATGTTATTAAGGAACAATACTACCATGTTCGAAGTGATGACGACTTATATACAAAATGGACCACTCTACGGTAAGAAAGGGACCAAATAGTGCCATATTTCACCAATGTCTTTCATACCTTGCACACCAAGATGGGTATCAAAGACTCTGAGTGACATCTAGTGCTCAAGTACTGCGGTGGTCTGCATAGATACATCCAGATAGAAATAGATTTTTTATACATCTCATCCTTGGGCGCAACCTATCGATATGCTGTCAAAATCGAGCAGAAGCTTAAACAAAAGATGCGGCAGTGTGGGTTTGCAAACCCCTCACAGAAGAAGTAGGGAAAAGGTGGCCCCAACCCATAGAAAAAAGGGCAAAGCAAGGATGGACAACCTCAAGACAACTAGTCTAAACCGCAAACAAAGAAGGACAATGGGAAGAAAAAGAAAGACATTGGGAAGTGGTGTGAGTTCTATAAGATCCCCTAGCATAACATCGTTGAATGTCACTCAAAGTAGTCATTGGTGGCCGAGGTGAAAGCCTCTGAATCAGATGTGGGCTCTGACTTTGAGTCAGAACCAGAAAAAGGGAGACAGATCAATGACGTAGAACCCAGTGCCACCGTTACTACTACCAAGGTAAAACCCAATGGACTTGTTGAACCAGAGAAAGGTGAGTGCCTCTTTCATTCACAAATGTGGGTGAAGGGTACTCCGTTGCACTTCATCATTGATAGAAATAAGCAGAAGAAACTCATCTCAGTGGAGGTCATCAAGCGTTTGGCTTTGTCAACAACACCATAGCCACATTCGTACACCATCGGATGGCTCTACCAAGGGAGCGATCTCTGCGTCAACCAATAGTGTCGCCTGCCCTACGACATCAAGCCCTTAAAATATGAGGTATTGTGTGATGTCACCCCCATTAAAGTTTGTGATGTTATTTTGGGACAACCTTATTTATGGAAATGTCATGTTGTATATGAGTCTAGGCCTCATAGTGTTATTGTTTCTTTCGACAAGAAATTGTACAGGATACCCGAGGTAGTCTCACCTACTGTCATTTCCTTGATCTTTGCAAAGAAATGTAGGAAGGTCATCTCTTAGACCGGGAAGTTTGTCTTCTTCGTGATTCACGCTCAAAGTGAGCATAAGGTTGTAGCCACATCCATAGCCTCTGTGACATGTCTCTCCATGTAGCAAAATCAAGTGGATAAGGTCGTAGAAGAATACAAAGACATCTTCTCCTCACCCACTGGGGTACCTTTGCACTATCAGGTCAAGCACTCAATCGATCTGACCCCCGACACACCGCTACCCAATGGGCCAATCTATCACCGCTCTCTGTTAGAAAATGAGGAAATCAAGCACCAGATCCAAGAGCTTCTTGAAAAGGGGCACATCTAACCAAGATAATCACCTTGTGGAAGCCTAATCGTGTTTGTGCAAAAGAAAGATGGGACCTGGCAACTTTGCACTGATTATCGGGCCCTAAATAAAATTAAAGTCAGGAACCAGTACCCAATTCCCCGAATTGACGATCTCCTTGACTATCTCAAGGGGGGGAAATACTTCAGTAAGATTGATTTGAAGTCCAGCTACCACTTGGTCCCAATAGAGCAGATCGATGTATAGAAGACTGCCTTCAAGTCCAAAGAAATTCTTTTTGAATGGTTGGTCATGCCCTTTGGCTTGACAAATGCCCCAACAACTTTTATGAGGATGATGGACGATATCTTGTAGCATTTCACCAATTCTTTTGTGGTTGTGTATTTGGATGAAATCCTCATCTTCAACAAGAGTTGGGAAGAACACTTGCAACATATTGAGTAGGTTCTACAGACTCTGCGACAACACAAGCTATATGCAAATTTGGAAAAATGCTCCTTTGGCATGAACATGGTCCAATACCTAGCCTGCATTGTTGATGAGCATGGGGTGCATGTCGATCCAGCCAAGATATGGGTCATCCATGACTGGTCATCCTCGACCACACTCACCGATCTTTGAAGCTTCTTAGGCCTTACCAATTTCTATTACAGGTTTGTGTTGGGATTCTCCCACATTGCATGGGCCCTTAGCCAAATGACCAAGGGTGGTGGCAAGGCAAAATTCATGTGGGGCAAGTCGCAATGGAAAGTGTTCAATGATTTGAAGCAACACTTTTGTTCATTCTCTGTGCTCTCATTACCCGACCTGCAACAGCCTTTTGATATTGAGATAGATGCTTCAGACTATGTTGTGGGTGCAGTTCTCACTCAACATGGACATCTCATGGTCTATCATAGTGAGACACTATCAAATATCGTTCGTAAGTACCCCACTTGATATAGATTCTATGAGAAGGACGAAATGAATACAGATCTATATTATTAACATAGAGATACAATAAAACTTGGCTCCTATTCAATAAAGAAATATGTTGAAACTGTAAAATGCAGACTGAAACAAGCTTGTTAGAATGGTGGTGGCTTATCTATGAGAAGAGATGTGACGGTTGCACTAATTCGCAAGAAGATGATTACAATGAGACTTCAAAGGCCTTTTTACATCAAACATGAATTCCAAAACCCTAGACATCTAAAAACCTAACCCTAGGAGATGAAGTGCCAAAAGTCATGTGGGCCCCGTTGGGGTAAGCTAGTACATCAATTTCCCAGGGTCATCACTTTTGCATATGATCTTCGTTTTAGGCTTTCGATACCTCGTCGCAAAGGTCTATCCGAGGATTACAACTTTCGTAGGGGGTTAGGACATCTTTAGCAGAACCATTGGCCCCCCAAAAGTCCAAAAAAATGTCGTTTAGGGCCTCAAAATGGCCCCGAAAGTTTGGGACTTGCAAAACTGTAAAAAAGCTGCCAAAATGAAAATTGTAACTGCCAAGATGAAAGTTGTATGTGAGCTAGCTAGAAGAGGTGGGTGGCCATCGATATCCACCTGGATCAATCCTCTCTCCTTAGGAAGCAGTGGTCTCCATTACATTGATTTTCCCCATCAGATGAGGAAATTTTTGTTGAATTTGGCCCTAGGTGAGCCACTTTCCTTGGTGCAAGAACTGTGTCGCTTTGACAACACAATAAAGTTGAAGCTTATGTTGGCGAGTGCCCTTGACCTATGTGTCCATGATCTTATTAGTGGATGTATGTTCCATGTAGTCAGGGTTGAGCTATGTCGGTGTCAACTATTCTGCTATCTCTGAGGTGTCCAATAAGGGTGGAAAGTATGGCTGAAGGAGGTCTACATTAAACTTTGGTTGCAAGCCAAGGAAGGGGGGAATGTTGATCTCAAAAGAATTGTCACCCACATCCTTGGTGATGGTATAAGGTCCATATCAGAGTGGATGAAGCTTCCAATGGGGTCTTGTAAGGCGTTCTTTCTGCAAGTGCAAAAAATACTTTATCTCCCACCTAAAACATGTGTGGCACCTGGAGCTTATCATGGCGCTGCTTGTACTTGGCATTGGACTTCTGCAAAATATCCTGAACCTGTTGGCGGATGTGTTGTATTATCACATAGAATTGTAAGGGTCAAGAACCACTTTGGTTTTGTTTTTGAGTCACACCTTTGATCCTTACAGCATTACCTTGAAATGTCACACCTCCATGTTGTACACAAGATTATATTTGTCATCATTTATCCGTTTAAGTGTCAAGTCAGAGTTGGTGTATGCACTGCCAACTCACTAGGAGAGTTCACGGTGTACTTTAAATACATCATGCTTTCATCTATCATCATTGCAAATTAAAGAACCATGACAGAGGAGATTTCATTGTTTTCAACACCATCTTTAACCAATTTAATCCATTTATATTTTGATGGGTATTGGGCTTGCATTTACAACAGTCTAAGTGTGACTCTCATTGTTCACATGTTGGATCCACTCGATGAATTGGGTAGCTTTTTTGGCTTCATTTTGAGCATGGGACGTGTCTTCCTGGGTGGTTTCAATGGGTAGTGTGACATCCATGGGACCCAATGGTTGAAATCCCAACCCCACCTGAAAGGGGTTATGTTGGTTGAGCTATGTATGGCTATGTTGTAGTTGTGTTGAACATAGGGACGAATCTCATCCCATGTGCATGGATGCTTAGAATTGCACATGCGCAGGATATGCACGATCATCTGATTGTCTAGGGGTGGAAGGTAGTGGATTTGGTCAGCTTGGTGTCCAGCAGTGACTAGAGGCTTGACCAAACTGTGTTGAGGAATCGATTGTCCTGATCTAAGATGATGGTTTGTGGTATCCCAAAATGTACCCACACTCATTCGAAGAAGAGCTTTGCAGTGGTCTATGGTGTGATGTTCTTCTTCCAAGCGACTAGAATCACCATTTTAGAAAAACGATCAACCACCACAAAAACATGGTCATTTCCCCGCTTGGTTGACAAAAGGCCCAACATGTACTGCATCGAGATGGATTTCTATGGCCTTTCAGGAGTAGGTAGAGGGGTGTACATGCCTTGCTTCTTAATGGCCGGTTTGGGAATAGCGCAGGCAGTGTAGGACCTGATATACTTGTTGACATCCTGTCAAAGTTTCAACCAATGAAATGTTGTTGCAACAATGCCACTGTCTTTTCTACGCCGAAGTGTCCTACCACTTGACTGTAGTGGGCTTCCCAAATCAACTTCGCTCACTCACTTGATGGAACACAGAGATGGCCCAGATGGCACAACAACCCATCCTGAAGATGGAAATCAATGACATATGTGTTTGCTCCCAACATCTGGTAGGTGGTGGCGAAGTCAAGATATCTCTCATAGAGTAGGGGCCATCCAGAGGTTTTGTGGCCATAGGAGTTTAGCACCATGGTGAGTATTGCAACTAGTGGGCGGTTGAGGCAATCAGTGACTTGGTTGGTGTTTCTTGTCTTATACTTGATGTTGAGATGGAACTGCTACAAGTATGTGGACCACTTCTAATGGCGGTCATTCTACAATTTGCCCCATGTCTGCATGAACTGCAATAACTTATGATCGGTGTGGATAATTGTCTCCTTCCCGAGAATGTAATTCCTACACTTGTGGCAGGATTGAATAATGGAGTACATTTCTTTGTCAGTAGGATACTTACGAACAAAATATGATAGTGTCTCACTATGATAGGCCACGGGGTGTCTGTGTTGAGTGAGAACTGCGCCCACGCCATAGTCTGAAGAATTTGTCTCATCTCAAAGGGTTGTTGCAGGTTGGGTAATGAGAGAACTAGGGATGAGCACAAGTGCTACTTCAAATCATCGAATGCTTGTTGTTGTGACAGACCCCACATGAACTTTTCCTTACCGCCACCCCTGGTTACTTGGCTGAGGGCCCATGCAATATGGGAGAATCCCAACACGAACCCGTGATAGAAACTAGCAAGGCCTAAAAATCTTTGAATCTCACTGAGTGTGGTTGGGGCTGGCCGGTCATGAATGACTTGGATCTTGGTTGGATCCACATGCACCCCATGCTCATCAACAATGTAGCCTAGTTATTGTACCCTGTCCATGTCGAAGGAGCATTTTTTCCAAATTTGCATATAGCTTGTGCTGTCACAGAGTGTGTAGAACCTACTGAATATGTTGCAAGTGTTTCACCCAATTCTTGTTGTAGATGAGGATTTCATCCAAATACACCACCACATAAGAATTGGTGAAAGGCCTCAATATATCATCCATCATCCTCATGAAAGTTGTTGGGGCATTTGTCAAACCAAAGGGCATGAATAACCATTAAAAAATAACTTATTTGGACTTGAACATAATTTTCAATACATCTGTCTGCTTTATTGGGACCTGATGGTAGCCAGACTTCGAATCAATCTTACTAAAGTATTTGGCCCCATTGAGTTGGTCAAGGAGATCGTTGATTCAAGGAATCAGGTACCGGTTCCTGATTGTGATTTTATTTAGGGTCTGGTAATCGATGCAGAGTCGCTAGGTCCCATCTTTCTTCAGCACAAGCACGATTGGGCTTCCACACAGTGATGAGTTGGGTCGGATGTGCCCCTTTTGGAGTAGTTCTTGGATCTGACGCTTGATCTCCTTGTTTTCTAACAAAGAGCGATGATAGACTATCCCATTAGGTAGTGGTGCATCGAGGGTCATATCGATTGAATGCTTGACATGACAGTGTAGAGGTACCCCAATGGTTGAGGAGAAGATGTCTTTGTATTCTTCCATGACCTTATCCTATTGCTTATGCTGCGTGGAGAGATCGACCACATAGACCATGATGTGGTTGCAACCTTCCGCTCACTTTGACAGCAAATCACGAAGAAGACAAACTTCTCGGTTTGAGAGATGACCTTCCTGCATTGCTTGGAAGAAATCAAGGAAATGGTAGTAGGTGGGACTGCCTCGGTTATCCTGTATAATTTCCTATCCAAAGTAATAATAACACTATGAGGCCTAGACTTATATACAACATGGCATTTCCATAAATAAGGTTGGCCCAAAAGAACATCACAAACTTCAAGGGGAGCAACATCACACAATACCTCATCTTTGAAGAGCTTCATGCCATAGGACAAATGACATTATTAGCTGACGTGAAGATCACTTCCTTGGTAGAGCCATTCGATGGTGTATGGTTGTGGATGTGGCGTTGTCGCGAGGGCTAAATGCTTGAAGACCTCCATTGAGATGAGGTTCTTCTGGCTACCGCTGTCACCGATGAATTGCAATGGAGTACCCTTCACCCACATATGTGAATGAAAGAGATGCTCTCTTTCCTCTTGCTCATCAGGTTCACTGGGCTGGACCTTGGTGGTAGAAACGGTGACACTGGGTTCCACATCAATAATCTGTCTCCCCTTTTCTGGTTTTGACTTTGAGTCAAGACCCACATCTAATTCATAGGCTTTTACTTCTGCCACAAATGACTACTTTGAGTGACAATCAACAGTGTTATGCCAGGGGCTCTTATGGAAGTTGCACCACTTCATGGTGTCTTTATTTGTCTTTCCATTGTCCTTCTTTGTTTGCGGCTTAGACTGGTTTTCCTATGGTTTTCCATCTTTGCTCTACCCTTTGTTCTATGGGTTGGGGCTGCCCTTGCCCTGCTTATGATATGAGGGTTTCCCAGACCCAAACTATCGCATCTTTTGTTTAAGCTTCTGCTCGATTTTGACAACATATCGATAGGTCACGCCCAAGGACAAGATGTCCAAAAACTCCATTTCTTTTTAGATGTATCTATGTAGACCACCTTAGTACTTCAACACCAGATGTCATTCAAAATCTTTGATACCAAGCTTGGTGTGCAAGGTATGGAAGATATTTGTGAACTCTGGCACTATTTGGTCCCTTTCCTACCGCAGTGTGGTCCATCTTATATATAGGTCGTCATAACTTCCAACATGGCAATATTTTTCCTTAATACCATCCCCGAAGGACTCCCATGTGAGTGCGACTTTAAATAATGAGGGTTTCTTTGTTGCCTTTTGCTCACATAAAGTCTCCCACCAATCTTTGACATGGTGGACGACTTTGAGGAGCACAAATGTAATATTTTCTCTATTGGAAAAGTTATGGAGAGAAAAATACCCGTCTAGCAGATTCAACCATTTGTCTACAACATATGCGTCTATCTGACCTTAAAATATAGGAATATTAAATTTGATTTGTACCTTGAAGGGGGTGGCACCTCTGCTCAAGGAAGATGCGTTGTCTGTTAGTAGTCGTTGCAGGATTTGCCCAAAACTATCCATCATCTCATTCCTTTGTTGCACGAGAGCTTCCTCGAGCAACAATTTGAAAGGATAGCATGTCCCTTCATCTTTCTTTTCTCCTGCCATGGAAGGTCGCTTTGGTGTGCGAGAGCTCTTGTCCCCAAGAGAAACAAGCTCGAGACCCAAGTCTTTATACCCTTACCTTGTCGGGGACATGCACTAAGAACGACAAGGAGCATATCCCTCTGATACCACTGATCCAGATTCTATGAGAAGAATGAAATGAATACATATCTATATTATTAACACATAGAGACAATAAAACTTGGCTTCTATTCAATAAATAAATATGCTGAAACTGTAAAATTCAGACTGAAACAAGTTTGCTAGAATGGTGGTGACTTATCTCTAAGAAGAGATGTGACGGTTGTGCTCATTCGCAAGAAGATGATTACAATGAAGCTCCAAAGGCCTTTTTACATCAAACATGAATGTCAAAACCCTATACTTCCAAAAACCTAACCCTGGGAGATGAAGCGCCAAAAGTCATGTGGGCCCCGTTGGGGTAAGTTGGTTCATCAACTTCCTGGGGTCGTAACTTTTGCATACGATCTCTATTTTAGGCGTTCAATACCTCGTCGGAAAGGTCTATCTGAGAAGTACAACTTCCATTGGGGTTGGGAACAAAAAAGCTATCCCTAGGCCCCCAAAAGTTAAAAAATAATAAAAAATAATAAAAAATAAAAATAAAAAATAAAATAAAATAAAATGTAGATCCTCAAAATGGCCCCAGAAGTTTGGGACTCGAAAAGCTGTAAAAAAAATGCCAAAATGAAAATTATAACTATCAAGATGAAAGTTGTATGTGAGCCAGCTAGAAGAGGTGGGTGACCATCGATATCCACCTGGATCACCACTTATGACAAAGAAATGTACTCCATTGTACAAGCCTACTGCCAGTGGAGGCATTACATTCTCAGGAAGGAGACAGTCATCCACACTTATCATAAGCCTTTGCAGTTCATGCAGACACAAGGAAAATTGTAAAATGATCGCTATCAGAAGTGGTCCACGTATTGCCTCAGTCGACCTCCAGTTGCAGTAGTAACCACAGTGCTACACTCCTGTGGACATGAGACCTCAAGATGGCCCCAACTCTATGAGAGAGATCCTGACTTCACCACTATCTACCATATGTTGGGCACAAACACAACTATCATTAATTTCCATCTTCAGGATGAGTTGTTTTTCCATCTGGTCCATCTCTGTGTTCCATCAAGCGAGCGAGCGAAGCTGATTTGGGAATCTCACAACAGTCGGGTGGTATGACACTTCGACGTAGAAAAGACAATGGCAGTGTTGCAACAACATTTCTATTGGTCGAAACTTCGACAGGATGTCAACAAGTATATCAAGTCGTGCATGACCTACGCCATTGCCAAACCGATCATTAAGAAACAAGGCATGTACACCCCTCTGCCTACTCCCGATAGGCCCTGCGAATCCATCTCGATGAACTACACGTTGGGCCTTCCTTCAACTAAGCAGGGAAATGGCTATGTTTTTGTGGTTGTTGATCGATTTTCCAAGATGGTGATTATGGTCGCTTGTAAGAAGAGCATTAGAATGGAGGCCACTGCCAAGCTCTTCTTCAAATGCATGTGGGTACATTTTGGGATACCACAAACCATTGTTTCATATTGGGATAGTTGGTTCCTCAACACATTCTGGTCGAGCCTCTAGTCATGGTTGGACACCAAGCTCACCAAATCCACAACCTTCCATCCCAAATAGATGGCCAAATCGAGGTTGTCAACAGGATGATCATGCATAGCTGATGCATGTACAATTCCAAGCATTTGTGCACATGGGATGAGAGTCCTCCCTATGTTCAACACAGTTACAATAGAGCCATTCGTAGCTCAACTGACCACAACCCCTTTTAGGTGGGGTTGGGATTTCAACCATTGGGTCCCATGGATGTTGCACTAACCCTTGCGTCCACACAGGCATAATCATCCCATGCTCAAACCAAAGTCGACAAAGCCACCCATTTCATTGAACAAATCCAACACATTCATCAACAATTTCAAGATATTTCGCAAAAGTCCAATGCCAAGTACAAGCAACGCCATGATCAACACCGAGTGCCCCACAAGTTTTAGGTGGGCGATAAAGTTTGGTTGCATTTTCACAAAGAACACCTTACAAGACTCCACTGGAAGCTTCGTCGACTCTGCTATGGGACCTTACACTATGACCAAAGTTTTGGGTGACAATGCTTTTGAGCTCAACATTCCCCCCTTCCTTGGCTTGCACCCAATGTTTAATGTAGAACTCCTTCATCCATACTTTACACCATTATTGGACACCTCAAATATAGTAGAACAATTGACATCAATAGAGCTCAACCCATTCTACATGGAACAAACATCCACTGCTCATATCATGGACACACAGGTCAAGGGTACTCGCCAACAGAAGCTTCAACTTTATCGTGTTGTCAAAGCAGGGCAACTCCTGCATCAAGACAAGTGGCTCACCCGGGGCCAAATTCAACATAAATTTCCTCATTTGATGGGGGAAATCAATGCAATGGAGACCATTGCTTCCTAAGGGGGGAGGATTCATCCAGGTGGATATCTTTGACCACCCACCTCTTCCAACTGGATCACATACAGTTTTATCTTCACAGTTTTTTTCTAGATTTTCAGGTCCTAAACTTCTAGGGTCGTTTTGAGGCTCTAAACAACATTTTTTGGGCTCACCATAGTTACTATCTAGACAAAGTCAAAGTGTGACGGAAAAATGTGTGGCCCTCGGATAGACCTTTCCAACGGGTTATCATGCACCTAAAATGGATATTGTATGCAAAAGTTACGACCCCACGAAGTTGATGTACCAACTTACCCTATCAGGGACCATATGAATTTTGGCGCTTCATCTCCTAGGGTTGGGTTTTTGGATGTCTAGGGTTTTTTTATTACTTCTTGATGCTAAAAAGGCTTGGAGGCCCCATTGTAATGTGATCAGGCAAATGCACGTAGCCACCACATCTCTTCTTAGAGATTAATAACCACCATTCGAGCAAGAATGTTTCATTCTGCATTTTACAGTTTCAACAGATTTCTCTATTGAATAGAAGTTAAGTTTTATTGTATCTTTGTTATTGTTCTCTGTATATCTGTGTTAATGTTATAGATTTATGTTTCATTTTGTTCCGCTCATAAATTTGGATCATGGAACCAGTGCACACCATGGACCGAAAAACCAAAGTGCTCAGGAACAAATCCATCAGCTTGGAAAAGGTTCAATGGACCTGTTATGGTCCTCAAAGATGCTACATGGGAGCACGAGGAAGCCATGAGGGAAACATACCCACAATGTTTTGAAAATTTTGAAGAAAATTGAATGTACATTTGTACATAAGTGAATGAAGACTCCATTTTGGTAGTTGAAGTTCCTAGAGCCACAACTCTGAGATTTCCTGTCCAACCGATGTGTGGGTTAAGGGGAAAGGGGAGTTGTTGGTTGGAATTGTCACGTGAGTCCTTAATTGTGGAATTAACAAGCATTTGATGTAATTTTTTTATATATGTGTCGATATGTAAACTGTATGGTTATGTGCATTGAGGACAGTGGATTTTGTAGGGGGAGGGGAAAGTAACATCCCCATTTTCAAACCCCAAACTAGCGATGTATGTCATAGATATAGTATATGGCCGAGAGCCAAGTAATGTATATTGTAAATATAATATATGGTCGAGAGCCAAAACGATGTAATATGTAAATGATGCAAATTTAATATCATGAATAAAATGTATCACAAACTGCAGATGGACACATATGGAGATTTCATATCCACAAGAGAGGGAAGGGATCCAAGGGGGAGAGTTTACCTATATCTATTACACCAAAACCCATTTCTTATTTCCTTCAAAATTATCCTTACCATGAACCTTCCATTAGTTGATGAGTGTTCTAGGGCCCAATCATTGTATTCACGTAAGAGGGTGGGTGTGAGAGTCGCATCCCATAGTTATTGGGAGCATGGGGGTTGAGTACAATCATCTCGGGGGAGAGTGAAATTCAAGCAAGCAAGAGAAAGAGAGGAATTTTGTATGGGGAGGGGACCATAATTATGCATTCACATTTTTGCATGGCGTTTTTTGGCCAACAATGGATTTTCGAGCGTTGAAGCTTGAAGGTAGTTGTTGTGGGCATGTTTGGCTACTGTTTGGAGCTATAATTTTGTGGAGGAAGAGGTTGTGTGCCTGGGAGTAACTAGTTGTTCGAATTTTTCCCAGGAAGCACACATTTTGCTGCCAAACGAATTTGTGTTTGCAGTTGTGGAATTCCTAAAGTCCCATCAAGTAGAATTCTTGTCCAACCTGTGTTGGAAGCCCTGGAGGGGAGTGGAAAGGGCGGAGAGATTGTGAGCAGTGAAGGGGGATTCCATCCTTTAGGTTGTGCAGGTTGAGGGGAAGAGAGCTCGTGGACTAGAATTATCTGTGAGTTTTGACTGTTGAGAGGGGGACTTTAGACAACCTTAGGGACCACTGTCTCATGTGGATTCATACCCCCGACTCAAGGGTGGATTGTTGTTGAGATCTGGAACAACAAGCCTATGGTTGGGAGGAATGTCCGTCCTCTGTAACAAGTTGCATATATTTAAGATAAGTGTTCTTAGTTGTTGTGTTAATTCTTGTTAAGTGTTGAAATAGTTGTTGTGTAAATTAATTTGAGTTATCTTGGTTAAATGCTACTTACTGGGAGTAGAATTGATGCATACAAATCTATATTTTGTGATAGAATGATGTTATCTGTACTTAGTTGTTGATGTGAACATATAGAGTTATTGTATTTACGTTTTTATTTAGTATTTACAACTGAATGAGTTGTAATGTCATGTTATGTTCTATTACCTCTTTTTAAATTGGTATCATAAATTTTTAATTGGGTCATTTTAGCAAGTGACATGACCCAACTCGGGGCTGGGTACGTTACACCTAAGGTTGTTTTTCCTAAAACCATCTCTTATTGCTACCATCTATGACATAAGGCCTATTTGTGGATTCATTGGCTACCCCAATCAACTTTACACTCCACATCCTTGGCATCCTTCCCAACTTCCTTCTAATCATCACAGGCACACCATAAGTCTTGGTTCAATCCAAGAACATCAAATAGTTCTCATGGGGCATGGGAAGTGTTTTGGAAAGCTTGAGAAATTCTTGCCCTAAGATGA
>WSFP011381276.1:0-29556 GCA_009831015.1 Picea engelmannii
TATATGGTGACCCAACTTTTTACAATAACGACATGGAATTTCTGATTTATTTGTCCATTTATGGCCATGATCTTGTGAAGACAATCTTGACTGCTATGACTTGTCTTTTGTTTGTTCAGGTTTATCTCTTGTTTGAGAACGTCTTCTACCACGTCCTCGACCACTTCCATGAAAACCTCTGCCTATGCCTCTATCCATGGACACCTTAGTCTGAAATGCATGTTCTAAAGTACAAAGATCTAAGGTCATCCTTGCTTCATGAGA
Source organism: Picea engelmannii (assembly GCA_009831015.1). Taxonomy (NCBI): domain Eukaryota; kingdom Viridiplantae; phylum Streptophyta; class Pinopsida; order Pinales; family Pinaceae; genus Picea; species Picea engelmannii. The sequence goes on from WSFP011381276.1 coordinate 265, forward strand.
TAACAACGAACGAGTCAATTCTTCTAGAGAAAATTTAGTTAGATCTTTCGACTCAAGAAGAGCATTAACTACCATTTCAAATTTCTTAGGTAAACTTCTAAGAAATTTTTCAACAACTCTTTGGTTGGTGAGTTATTTTTCTCCATTAATCCTAAGTCGATTCATAATACCCATAACTTTAGTCATAAATTGATCAACACTTTCTGATTCACTCATGTTGAGGGTTTCAAATTGAGTTCTAAGGGTTTGAAGTCTCATAGTTTTCACTTTATCATTACCCTTATAAGCTAACTTAAGAATATCCCATGCTTCTCTAGCAGTTTTGGCATCAATAATTTTAGGAAATATAGAATCATCTAATGAAACTAAAATATATGATTTGGATTTTCCTTCTTTTTTTTCTATATAACTCCAAGTGAATTTTCAGATTTCAATGAAACTTTAAATAAACTCCAAATTTTATAAATACTCTTCAGCAAAATCTAGAGTAAATAAAAATGTAAATGGGTTTATTGTAAATAAAAGAGAATTCCAAGCCTGTAATTCCCATCCAACACCCTCTTCCAATACGGCAGTGGCTCTTCTCCAAACCAGTGGTAGCTCTATGGCACTTCTTCAAACTAGCGGGCAGCTCTTCTCCAAACTGGTGGAAGCTCTGTGGCACTTCTTTAAACTGGTGGGCGACTTCTTCAAACTGGCTAGCGACTAACATGAAATACAACATTCTTGGTATTCTTCATTATGGAAGAGAGACGCAGACAACCACAGTCTCTCCTTCTCCCAACCTATTGCTCTGATACCATGAAAACAACAAATAAAGAAGAATACCAGAAATGGTTGAGAATGAACACTTGGTATTGATTTCATATTAACTATATAAATACTATCAAAGACAGTTTTATCGTTTTTGAACGGGAGTAATTGTAAACAAATTGTTTCACTAACTAATTTGTTAATGCAATCACAACTCCTAACAAAGGTCCCCCCTTCGAGCTTGCCTACCTAGTAAAAAAAGTGGTAGAATCACGCCCATCCATCCTCGTTGACTGCAACACTCCAATGTGTTATATGTGAGTAAAAGTTGAAGACCAAAACCTTGAGAAATTTTTGTTGCAGTGCCTTCCCACTTACCTATTTGGACGATTGACTACCCTTTGGATGCATATTGGATGACTGATAACCTTACTTCAATTAGTTTATGCGCAAGACGGAAAGACCCGACTTTACGGAGGGTATAGTCTTACATGTGGGAGTCATTTCAATCCTGACATAATTTCTCCGTAGTTGTTTGGCCACCCATGCCCCATACAACAATAATTCATTCTCGGGTTAATTAGCTCTCGAACGGGAACTTCTTCTGAACGAAGGGATGCCCTCATCGATTTAGGATCAAAGCGGATCTACCTTGATGCTTAGAGAAATATGAAGGTAGAAAGCATACCCAAACAGTGTGAAGGAAAGGAAGAGGAGAAAACCCCAAGACTTGATACTAGGGGTAGACTGAGGATAGAAGCTATCGGAGAGTGGTTCAGGATAAGAGACAACTAGCGCGGCCAAGAACCATAGTCATTCTAGGGGTCAAAACTTCTTAGCTTACGGTAGGAGGGTGAGGAGAAACTCTGTGTAACTCTGCATATGGGTGTGCATCCCTTGCCTTGCCTCCGGATGCATATAGATTTGTTGGTGTAGAAGCTAGAGATTTGGATCTTCCCGCAAAAATTGAGAATGCATGTTGTAGTTTGATGCCATTTTGACTGAGGCCCACATGGTTAATCACATGTTGGGGGTTGCAGCATGGTAGGATGGTGGAAACCAACCAATGTAAGTGTAATTTTCATATAATTTAATTAATCGAAGTTAACATGCATGTAATTAATTTGTCTCCATTTAAGTTAATGTTGGACAGGTGCCGCTAACAGATTCAAGTATAATTTGTATCTAATTAAATGAATTTGTATGTAATTAAATGAATTTGTATCTAATTTTTAATTTATCAAATTACCAAGGCGGAAATTGTGCATGTATTACTCGTGTCGGAAAAGAAGGTGATGGGTGTTGTGCCTCCCTAGTACTACCTCTCATAGATTCCCCTTATGGTAGTTGCATATATGTCTAGGCTATGTTTCTTTAGGCATATTTGTCTCCTAGATGCACATCATATGACATTAAGAAATCCCTTACGGGTGTTGGCGTGATTATGTTTGTTGTGGTTGTCCTGGTGTTTCTTTAGGGCTGGTGGGTAATGATCCCCTTGCGAATGTCTCCTCTCCTATCCATCCTCCTACAGTTATAGAGAGATTCCATCATTTTGAGATGAGGTTGTTCTTTCCCTAGATATAAATGCTCCTTGGCTTAGCCTGGCTAATTACCGAAATTATATGAGTCAATTTCTTTTATTGGGCTTGGGTGAAATCCCTTCTACACGTTCGCCTGGCTTTCCTAGTGGGTGGATCAAGCGTCCTTTCTATCTTGATTTCTCAGATCATTGTTCAGAGGAAGACCATGATTCTTTGGCTTTCCCTAGTGTTAACAGGAAATCCTTCTTGAGAACATAGATAGGGTAGGTCGTCCCATCCAAAGAGATAAGGAAACCCATTATGTAGTATGGCCCATTGATCAAGTAAAAGGAATAGTTCGAAGCAAAGATACTCCCACATAACATAGATAATTTTTTTAATGTGGTTTCCTAAATATAAATCATACACTCCTAAAATAAAAAATTGATCTCCATGCTTCACAGTTTTTGTTGTTATTAATAACAATAGAAACTTTGTTTTTACCAAATATGCTTTCTTAGTTTTATTCCTAAGTTACTTGGAAGAGCCCATGGTTTCTGGTGTGTCGTGTTAGGCTGGTGCTCAAGGTCCAGTACGAAATCTTCGAAGGTATGGGCCGGATTCGTCTCAGCAACCCTTATACCATACCCTCCTTCAATATATAAATTGCAATGTACATTGAGAAATTTGTTGGTGACTATATTGAGTTTATCCAATGCACCTTCCCGTTAAGGAAAATACCTAATTACATCCTTAACTAGTTGTAACTCTGTAACTTCTTGTAACTATATTATGTAATTGTATGTTCATATTAGTAAACAATACATCACAAGGTGTGGTACGTGTTGCATCAATTTTGTCTCTGCTTAATCATTTCATGGTATCAGAGTGAGTTTGGGCCTCACTCTATTACTAGAGGGACCAGGGACCCACGGATATGGAAGTTTGTTTAGAGAAGAGGAATTGTTGTTGGAACTATCGCTGATCTTATATTTGGAATTCCCAAACAAGCTTGGGATTAGCGTGGTAGATTTACAGGATTGGTATTCTCTCTTTAAACCCATTTTTATTCCTTCATTTGATACTCCATCGATCTTGATGAAAAGTATTTTGTGAAATTTGGAGTTTATTTGAAAGTTTGATTGAAATTTGAAATGTGATTTCAAAACTTAACCTTGGAGCGACACTATTTTTGTTGGTTTTCTAAGCGAGGTAAACTTCTATGTGAAGACCTTGGAGGTACTAGATATTAGTCTGTGTAAAACCTCATATATTTTCTCGCGCACTAGAAGAGAAATTAGGGCTCCTCCAACACGAAAGAGACGCAAGAAAAGATAGTTGAGAAGATGAAAGACTGAGGGGTCTGAGAAAGATGAGATCATGGAGGTAAGGCTATTCGTTGACGTAAAGGTTGAGCAAGTGCGATTTGAACTTTGTTAAAATTCAGAGAGAGAGGGCACCTGTAGCAAAAAATAGATGAGCAAGGATAGCATATTCAAGAAAAGAATTTTTAGACTGAATTAGAACCCCTGAAGCAAGATTTGGAATCTTGAGAACCGTAAGCATTATTTTTAAAAAAAATACACCATTATTTTAAAAGAGGATAAATGAAGTGTTTTATTTCGAATCTAAAAGAGGTTGTATAAAAGCAAGTGGTTTATTTTAAATTTTAATTTCAAAGGCTGTGTGATTTACTTTTTTCTTTGGTAAAGAGATATCAAGAAGTGAGTCAAGAATTAAAAGTTAAGTTTATGCCAAGGTGAAGTGAAAATGTAGTGTATGAGAGATATTCATGTTTATTAAAAAGTGGAAAATCTAAAAATATGAAAATATGTTGATGGAGGGTTTATCAGAATTTAAGGTTTTCATGTCTTGGAATTTGAAATACAAAAAGGTATTGAGCTTAGCTAGCTCAATACAAATGTAGTTATTTTGTTATAATTAGCTACTCTAACAAATGATAGGAGAATATGGAAATCCAAGATAAAGATAAATTCAAGAGGAAAACACATGGTGATGAGATTTGTTTTGGCATTTATTAAGTTGCAAAGAGTGAATCAAGTTCAGTGATTCTAGTTACGCTAGCAAAGAGTCCATATCAGTGAATTGAAGAAGAAGACTCCAGTCAGGCCAGCAAAGAGACAATATCAGTGAATCAAAGAAGCAGATTATGGTGAAGAAGAGTTGTCATGGAGTGAATATTCTGCAAGATAGAAGATCGAGGCTTCTAGGGAGAAAAATTGGCAAAACAAGAGTATTGCCTCTTCTATTTCATTATTCATAAAGAAAAAGAAAATTCACGAAGAAGAAAGATGGGCAGAGACATAAAGAAAAAGTGGAGAAGAGAATGCAACAAAATACAACTAAATTTTGGTTAAATTTTTGGTTTTTTCTTTCACCAACGTTGTACCCAACACCCCAGTAGAAACTCTAGTAAGTATTTTGGTCTAAGGTTTTTGGTCCAAGTTGTAAGATTTGATATAAACAAGTTGTGTTCCCCATGTTTTGTAAGATCTGATTGAGTCAAGCCTACATAGATCAGTTTGTGATCATGTAGTGTGTCCCTAGTTTCGAGCAGCTTGAGGCGTTGACCATGGGAGGAGTGTGGTATTAAGTCCACTTGAATCTAGGAATTTGAATCTTCAATTAACAGGGGAAAGTATTGGATTTTAATATCAAAATGTGGGACCAAGTTATGTTTAAGGGGGATTCTAATGCATTGGTAGTTGGTGATAGTGACGATGATAGTTTTTTTATCAGATGTAATTAAGGGGGAGTGTTAAGGAAAATACCTAATTACATCATTAACTAGTTAATTAGTTAGTTTATCGGATTTAGCAACTCTGTAACTTCTTGTAACTATATTATGTTACTGTATGTTCATATTAATAAACAATACATCACAAGGTGTAGTAAGTGTTGCATCAATTTTGTCTCTGCTTAATCTTTTCACTTCCCATCTACAATTATAAAAGTGTTGCATTAATTTTGTCTTTGCTTAATCTTTTCACTTCCCAGGCACAATTAATTTTTTTAATTGCAATGTATAGTGAAAAATATGTCGGTTTCCATATTCAATGTATCCCACGCACCTTTCCACACAGAGTAGATTTTTTATTTTTAATTGTAATAAAAGTTTTAGTCGCACCTTTAGACAATATCTAGTCTTGAAAGAATATTGGATTTTTGAGAACTTATATTTCCCAACACGTGTTCTATGTTCTGGTTTTAGAACATATTTTTTCAATCAAATTTCGTTCGAAATTCAGTAAGAAATTGTTGGAACCTTAGATTTGTATCTTCGAATTCCAATAAAAAATACCAAAGTATATAACGATTAGGCAACGCCCAACTAACATGGCTTTGTTTACATATATCTTCTTTCAACATTCATATCATATATTGGTATAACAGACCAGCACAACATTAAAATCTAACCAAAAAAAGGTTCAGGAAAAAACCAAGCCAATGCAAAGCAAAAACTTCAAAGATTGATACGCTAAAAAACCATGTCAAGTGTTCAATCTTCCTTATCCAGTATCAAATATTTGACCATTGAAAGGAGAAGATGAATGAGAGATCATGGTTTCCTGTAAATGTTGGGTTTACTTCTGGAAAAATGTCCTCATGTGCCATATGTAGGTCATTCTCTACTACTAACTAGCATCCTATTAGTCCTTTCATACTACTTAACTCTCATTGTTGACACGAATGGTGAAATGGGACTTCCAGATTTTCCATCCAATCTAAAAATGTAGGACATATTTTGGAATAGAGAAGTATGCTTTCTTTTTCCAAAATATGGTGCAAGAGATGAGTGTCTAACCTATTAGGCACCATTAAACAAGTAAAATAGACATGCCCCCTTTTCTCGGCTTGTTCGTAAACCCATGTCCAAAACAACATATGGTACAGGTGTGTGGAAAATAGTAACAGTGTTAAATGAGGGCGACGTCCCATACCAGTCATGACAAGGCCAAATTATATAGAAAATAACGTTAAGCAACATTTGTTAAGATTTGGATTGTGTTTGTTTAAAGATGAAATGGTCCATACACATGATCTTGTTGTCTTTAATGTACGTGCATCGTGCCAGAGGCAGTTCTTTGGTTTTGGAGGGAGAATTTATTTGATCGACCAGACTCAGATTGGTCCTTCAAACCCTGAAGGTTTTTCTTCGAATGTCCATGAATTAATTTTTATTTTTGCTTTCAGATGGATTCAATTATTTTCAAATATAAGTATATTTTTTTTGTTTCTCCTTGAACAAAGGTGCACTATTCAACACAACATTCATTGGCCATAGGCTAGAATATGTATTTGTCTCTAACCCTTTTGAATATGCTAAGAACACATTCCTTACATTATCAACTATGGAATGGCTTACTTACTCATGCATCCAAGGATAATAGGAGCACTTCATAGTACAAACTTTATAGCTTTGGCCATAGCAACACCAAGTCACTAATATCAAACTTTTATAATTCGATGTGTTGTCCATAAGCCTTTCTCACCATAAAGTTAACATTTCACCCATTACCCACCTTGCAAAATTGGCCATTCTTTGCGATTGTAGGGAACATGTTTCAAAATAGCCATAGATGAACATTAGTGTGCATTCATATGTGCCCTGTACATTTTCATGTCCTTGTTAGTTAAGGCTATTGAGTAGGGGATGATGCTCCAACATTCCTTCCGTGAGTGCCCCCATGTTTTGGATTCCTTGCAAAACATTTACATCATTTGATATCAATAAACAAACAATAGAAAATAGGTTATTGAGTAGGGATGTTATTCCAACATTCCTTCTTTTAGTACCCCATGTTTTGGATTCCTTGCAAAACAATTGCATCATTTGATATTAATAGACAAACAATAGAAAACAAACTATTGAGTGGAGGATGATGTTCCAACATTCTTTTTGTAAGTGTCCCAATACTTATTCCTTGCAAAACAATTGAGTGGAGAATGATGTTCCAACATTCTTTTTGTCAACATCCCCATGCTTTGGATTCCTTGGAAAACAATTGCATCATTTGATATCAATAGAAAAACAATAGAAAACACAATGATGTTGAGTATGAACATCATGATGTTATCGTACACAGAGCATAAGCATGTTTGGAAGAATGCATCTGCTTCAAACCATACATTCCTAGTGCTACCACTCTCCAACATTACTAGGTAGACTTGATTAGCACATATATGCCATGTGGAGGAGATCACGGGAAAATGAACAATAATTGGACACAATGTGTACATCTCCTATTTCTGGTGCAATTTCTGTAAATGTCTCTGTACATATTTCAGCATATTCCAACCCCAGCTGTACATCTCCTATTTCTGGTGCAATCTCTGTACATATTTCAGCATATTCCAACCCCAGCCAGGCATGGACTACCCTCCCATGCCGCTTTATTATTAATGTGTCCACTTACCTTAAAATAGCGTTACGTTAATATATTTACTTGACACCTAAAGTATAGATAAACATATCACTCAATTTTAGAAAATTCACGAAAATCCAAAAAAGTTAAAGCCTTAATGATATATAAATATTCTTTAAAATTATCATTGGGAAAATTCTTTATAATTCATTGGGAAAGTGAGGCAATTCACTAAACAACAAAGCTTTCAAAAGAACGATAATTCGATTCCTCATTAGTGAGACAAGACGAGCGTTCACGCGTCAAACTCATTTGGAACAAGAAATAGCGAGGCAACTCCTCTACCGTCAATGTGACGATTCAAAGGTCGAGGAATGGATCAATTAACGTAATAATAACAAAGCACTCTACATATTTTTCGGTGGAAAGTTTAAAGATGTTGAATTGAATCCATTTGACAGGCTTCCGCTCGGAATTTCGTGGACATCCATAACATACAACCTAAACGAAGAATCAAACGAATCTATATGGACGTCAGGGAGAGGAGCTTCACCTTCCAGTATTTGACACACTTGCCGTATCGCCAGCCTTACCTTCGGCTCGGTATGTGAGCACAACAACCCCAGTTTCAACACCTTCTCCATTTCGCCCGCGTCGTATTCATTCCCCAGCTTCGGATCTGCCGCCTCTAGCAGACTACCATGGGCGTACTTCTCCCACACCCACTCCACTAATAACATTGGTTCCGTGGTTAGGTCCACGGGCTTCCTCCCGCACGCCACTTCCAACAGCAAAACGCCAAAGCTGAAAACGTCGGAGCTCGGCGTAGCCTTCCCCGTCCGTGTGAGCTCCGGCGCTATGTACCCAAGCGTTCCGATAACGCGAGTAGTCCCCGGGTTTTCGCTGTGTTCATACAGCCGGGCGAGGCCGAAGTCTCCGAGCCGGCCGTTGAGATCCGAATCCAGCAGCACGTTGCTAGACTTGATGTCTCTGTGAATGACCTTCTTCTCCCATCCCTCGTGCAGATACACCAGTCCTGCCGCTACGCCGCTGAGGATCGCGTATCGCCGAGCCCACGGCAGAACCGTCGCCGGCTTCCCGAATATGAGTTTATCCAGGCTGCCATTCGGCATGTGGTCGTAAACGATGAATAACCGCTTTTGCCTTCTGCACCAGCCTCGGAGCTGCACCAGGTTCCGGTGCTGCATGCGCCCCATGGTCGAGATCTCTGCCACGAATCCCCTTATTCCTTCAGTGAACTCCTTTGTTATGCATTTCACTGCGACTTCTTGACCGCTTCCAGGGAGTACGCCCTTGTAAACCTTGCCGAAACCCCCCTCGCCCAAAACGTTTTCATCCTTGAATCCGTCCGTGGCGATTTTGAGCTCCCTGTAAGCGAATCTGTGGGGCCAGAACTCCTGCTCCCATTCTTCGATCTTTTCTCTGTATTTTGCTCTTTTGAGAAACACAGCCGCAACCGCCAGAGAGAAGAGAACCAGCGCGGCCACTGTAACGCCGGCTATGAATCCCCCTCTCGGACGGTTGGCAACCGAAGGGAGATGCGAACCGGCCGAAGGGAGATGCGAGATATCGAGGGGGAGTGCTGTGCCTTCGGTACTGAAACTCCACGCGAGAACGTGATGGTCTTCGAGGAAATTCCCTGTACTCGCTGAAAAGCCAACGAACATCTTCTCTTGCAGAACGCTCTGTAGATCGATTTTCCAAGATATAAGGGGCTTCTGCGGTCTTGGCAATCCGGCCAACATTATGCTAACATTGAGTGTACTTTGAAGATGGTCGTAATCTATCCAGGCCTGTATGTTCCGTCCACTCTTGAGGCCGAGTCCATGGAACTTCTCCCCATTCCAATAGCCAGCAGGTTCGGTTTTCTCAGAGAAGAGGCTGTTGATGTCCACTCCCACGTGGTTGTCGTCGGGGTCATCCAATTCCATATCCCTTTTCGTATCGAACTCCACTGCGAACAGGTGGTTATATTCCTGTCCGTTGCTTGTGAGATTAAGCAAGCCCAGATACTCGGCCGGCAGAGCGCCCATGGAAGATGTGTAGGGCGTGAGGATGAAGGCCATTCCCTCCCCGCCTGCGTCAGAACGGGGAAGCACCATGCTGAAAACGAAGGTAGTGCTGAAGGAGGAAAGCGTCTCGTTGCTTTTCATCTGCACGGGAATAGAATACAACGCCCGGCCGAGCATAAAACTCGTGTCATTCGTGAGGGCGAGGACGGACTGGGAGCGGATGAGTGAAGCACCTGCCTCTAAGATCAAGTTGGTTCCATTGAAGCCGTCGAAGACAAAAGCGGTAGGCAAAACTGGCATTACAAGGGAGAAGAAAGCCATAACACTGAGGCTGCCGACACATGATCTTATAAAAACAGGAGAGACACAATTTCTGCGCCAAGAATCCATCTACTTATTTTCCTATGTTCGTTACATATATTATGAACACGCCACTTATGAACAAACAGTTTATGTATTTTCCAAAAGTTCACTAGAGCAACCTTACGTATATAGATATAATGCTATCATCTATATTATATATATTTACACATTAAAGGGTGAGATCCAGTTTTAAATTATCTATATTATAGATATTTACGTATTAAAGGGTGAGATTCAGGTTTAAATTAGATAGGTTGTTATCATAAACTTTAGGTTAATATTAATAATGTAATGTAATGTATTGTATGAGAGAGTGTAACAAGAAACTTGTAACTTAATAAAGGTCAATACTTCTAGAAATACATTTACAAGAAGTCCCATTCATAGAATACCTACCTTTTAACCTTATAAAAAAGTCCCACAATTTCATTGAAAATTTGAACTCAAATAAAAAGAATACAAGACGTACCTTCTAACCATTTTGTCAACCCTCAAATTTTAATAAAGACAGTTTACTACCAAGTGGGATTTCTCCACACGTGCGAGGAATTTTAAAGAGAGAGTGCTTCGCAATCGTGACTTCTTCAACCCATAATGTTATCGACTTAAAGAAGTGGACCACAATTTTTCTCGTGTTAGAGGAAAGCGAGGACACGCCGTATAAGATATGAACAAGTGAGGCGAAAGCCCGCCACACAAAAAAAAATCAATAGTTGTTTAGTCGTACCACTTAACGATATTCAATAGTTGAATAGTCTTAATACATAAATGATATCGATCACTCGATAGAACGCCAAAGAAAATGAAATTCGTGATGATTAACGCGAAAATTTTTATTTAATAATCTTAGAATAATTAGCTTTTAATATTAATAGTATGCTATTTTATTAACATTAATTTTTAATTACAGTCATATATTATTGTAAAATTTTAATTTCAATTTTAATAATATATCATTTTAAAATTTTAATTTTAATTTTTAATTACAACCATATATTATTGTCAAATTTTAATTTCAATTTTAATAATATATCATTGTAAAATTTTAATTTTAATTTTAATAATATATTAGTTTAAATTTTAAATTTTAAATTTCAAATTTTAATAGATTAATTTTTAACATTCAGATATAAGTGTTTATTATTGTAACATAAATCATAATAATAATCTATTTTTTAAGGTCACTTCCAAGCTAGACATCATGGGACAAGAGATTCCCTAAAACTAAAGTTTAGGGAGATATACATACGATACCTCTTTTGGATTTAAGGAAACACATGTTTTTAAATTTATGAATTATGAAATTAAAATAAATTTTTTTTTTTTATTTTAAAGAATTATATTTTAAATTTTACTTAGGCTTAAAAGCATATTACAATAAAATGGACATAGCATCACCAATGACAACACATAACACCTATATATAAAATATGAGGAATATGACTCACTGAAGTACCTAACAATTTGGTCAAAGTGTGTATGGTACAACATAGTTTTTCATAGTAACAACATAGGTCATGAGTCCTTAGCAATTACAATGATACAACCAAGTTTCCTTTGAACACACATTTTTGTGCACTTAGTTATTTGTAATGTACTAGAAAGAAATATGCAGAGCATAAATACAATTGTGTTTACAAATGTTAGCACAAAGAACAAAATAGTAAGCATACTGACACAATTGATCTAAAAATGACACCTTTATTACCTTGAGAGAAAAATTCGCTTGCCTCTTTGAGGGGGCAACCTCCTACAGAGAAAATATCAAGTACAAATAAATTCATGAAGCAACCTTTTCCATGCTTTCTACCCCTATTTCTACTATTTCTATCTTCTAGAGAACACTATAGAGGAAGAGCTTTACATAGGTGGAACCTTTTAGTAAGTCTTCCCTCATTAGATGTGTTGACATTATTACATAGGCCTTATTTATTAATGATGGCTTTTATTACATAGCAAAATGTATTATTCTATCTACTTGAGGGATTAGGGAGATTAGGACCCTAACATGCCCCCGACCCCCTCCCCCTACCCCCCTTAAATAACACCCTTGTCCTCAAGGCTTGAGATGTGGGAATTGATGGAGAATGTTGATCGGCTCCCAGGTGGAATCCTCACGTTGTGTATCCTTCCACTATACTAAAAATTCATGAATGGTGCACTAAGGGAGACGACGCTCGCCTGTGGCCAAGACTTCTTATTGTTACAACCAAATGGAACCTTCTTCATCCAATTCTAAATGACTAGTTTGAATCTGGCACTCGGTTCCAATCACTTTCATTAAGCAAGACACATGAAAAAATGGATCGAGCTTAGAGTGACTAGGAAAAGCTAACTTGTAAGCCACAGGCCCTACTCGCTTGAGGATTGTACAAGGGCCATAAAATTTTAGAGCAAGTTTTTGGCAGTGATCTGGTTTGAGGGAAATTTTATTATAAGGTTGCACATGAAGAAAGACATAATCCCCTTCATAAAATTGGCGTTCAAAGTGACATTGATAAACTTGTTGCTTCATGTGATTCTGAGCTAGGACCAAATTTACTTTGAGAGTATGTAGAATTTCATCTCGGACTGTAAGAGTTATGTCTACCTCCTGGACCTTGGAGACACTGAGCATATAAGATAATACAGAGGGAGATTTTGACCATAGACCACCTCAAATGGAGTCATGCAAGAAGCACCATGGTAAGATGTATTGTACCACCATTCAGCTCATGGTAACCATTGATCCCATTGAGATTGTCATTCAGACGTGAAGCACTGCAAATAGGCTTCCATGCACTTGTTGACCGCTTTGGTTTGACCATCAGTCTCGGGATGATAGGTAGTGATGAAATGCAATTGGATGTCTTGGAGCTTGAAAAATTCTTTCCAGAAGTTGCTTGTTAAATTTGGATCACGGTCAGAGACTATAGAGTGGGGCATGCCATGGAGTTTGAATATATTGTCCATAAAAACTTGAGCCATTGTGGAGATTTTGAATGGGTGTTGGAGGGAACAAAAATGAGAATATTTGGAAAGGCGGTTGACCATAACCATGATGATTACTTTATTTCCATATTTGGGTAATATGACAATGAAGTCCATAGAGATATATGTCCATTTATATAGTAGGTGGAATAGGGAGAGGTTGTAGTGTGCCTAGAATTTTGATTGTTTCTCCCTTGTTGTGTTGGAAAGTATCACATTCAGCCACAAAAGTGTGGATGGTCTACTTCATGCCATCCCAAAAAAATGAGCATTTGATCCTTTCAAATGTTTTTTTGAAAGACATAATTCCTTGTTGTTGGCAACCTCAGTTATAAAATACAACGATATCATTATATTATACATATTTATATATACAAGAGTGAGTTTTATGTTCAAAATAGGCAAGTTGTTGTTCCTATAAAATTAAGTTAATATTAATAACTCACAAAAGAGTGTTTAGCAGGAAATTTATGAATTAGAAAAGGTTCCAGAGATACATCTGCAAGAGGTTCCACTCATGGGATGCCTACTCTTATAATCTTATCACAAAAATCCACAATTTCATTAAAAATTTAAACTCAAATAAAAAGAATATAAGACCTACCTTCCAACCATTTTGTCAAACCACCTCAAATTTTAATCAACACAAACAACAAACAATTTATTAATATACTGCGAAGTAGATAGTGGGATTTATCAACACACGCTAGAGATTTTAATGACAGAGTGTTTTCCATACCTAACCCTAAATACATTTGGGTGAACGACCATATGAACAATTTGAGCCTATGAAATACTTGGAAAAATTATATTTTGAAATTGTTAGGAGATCAACCATGGTGTTTAATCTCCATAAGCTTAGTACCTTCCATCATATTTTTTAATATGCCAAAGCTAGGAAGATTGTGCAACACTACATGCAAATGTTCTTCATGAATATCCTAACATGAAATATACCCACCTCTATTAGATTTCTTGTCATTCAAGAAAATAACAATCAAATGCTCTAACTCCCTCCCTTAGAATGTAATGTCCTCAACCAAGCTAGGAGGGGAAATTACTTCTTATATCCCAAATTAGTTATTCCTTCTTATGTGAATGTGGTACTAACTTTTTACAAATATTTTGCTCAATGAGGAATATTGGCAAACATATAACATACATCCATTACACAAAAAATAGAGAAGACAACATGGCATCTTATTATGGATGGAAACTCACAAAACCAGTACAATGATATCTAATGGTCATAATAACATCTACAAAATAATCCTAAGAAACACACATCTAATGGCTGCCAGGAAGCTACACAATCTACTACATAAACAACATAGGAAAACCCGGAATGGTCCCAATCCATTGTCCCAAGACTCACTGAGCCCGAAATTGCTTTGATCCAGTAGTATCCACTCTGCAAGAAGCCTTCAAATCATGTCCTCATCCCCTTGCAAACCTGATCCAGGAAATTATTGCAACCCCAATTTGCAAAGGTCCTCGTGAGATGACTGCGAGGCATCTAGAGAGGCCTCGAGGGAAAACCCTATCTCAACTTGCGGGGGTGTATTCTCCCACAAATGCACAAAATCCCTCTGGCACCTGCATATCAAACACTCAACCTCCTCCTAAAACTCACCACAAACACCTTGTGCAAGCCAATATGCCTCCCAACTCTTTGCAACAAGAAACCAAACCAAACAATTAACTTCAATGAGAACTTCGTATGAATTCTCCTCTTTTTCTAGCTAGGGTGGATATTGCACCACTGAAACTAAACCTAAAGTGGAAGGGTTTTTCCCAAAACCCCAATGAAAATGCTAGCTACAAGAACAATAAAATAAGATATCAAATCATAATGCCAAATAGAATGGTCACCCCTCTATGTATCCTTCTTTGGGTCTTCTAGATCTTTCCTCTTTTTGACCAAATCAAACCCTTACTTTATTTTTCCCTCCAATTCCAATTAAATATACTTATTTATTTTATTTAATTTCACTTTTCGGACTTGTCATTCTTTTAACCTAGTGACACCATATAAATCACCTTAACTCCCTTTTTCTTATTGACTATAGCCTACGAGAGTCATATATGTTATTGAGTCATCCTCTGTCAATTGGAAGTGGACATTACATAGAACCAATCCTATAACAATGATTAAGGGAAATAAATACTTTGGGGATTATTAGGAACTTTGAAATGGAGGCTATTTTAGGCAAGGAAAACCCCAAAATTTATAAATATGAGGTGTTAGAATCAAAAGAAATAATAATCCTTTCAAATGATAAAACTAATTAACATGGGCATTGGCGAGACCCCCTAGTTACATGGCTTCACAAACTTATAGCTTTATTGTATGACATTAGATTGTTGACCTGATTTTTGTTTAGTGTAGAGAATAAGAAGGTCTTTCAAATGAATGGTTATGCTCCTAGTTTCAATGTAAGCTTCATATCCTTCATAACTTGTGAAATCCAAACTTCCATGATGACAAGAAATTTTTACTGTTTATTTTCATACCTATGAGTGCCAAATTTATTTTGTCAGTTGTATTGAATTTTAATGCCCCAAAACCTTATAGGGAACCCCTTCTAGCGATCAAATCATCAATTTGGTTAGGGACCTAGTTTGTGTGCAAAGGCATTTTTAATTGAAAGTTTGGGTCTTATCAAGGACAATGCTTTGTTGGAATTGAGTTTTGTTTGGTCATCTTGGACCTTTGTCATGTAGGATTTTAATGTGTTCATTAAAATTGGTAGGATTCGTAAGCACCTAACTAATTTTACATCGGGAAAATGGTCCATTGATGTCTAGAGAACCTAATACCCATCACTTAGCCAAAATCATTGGATTTTCTTTAAACCCATTCATGAGTCAATCAATGATGAGGAATAGATTTAATGGCCCTATACAGGGCTTGATAAATCCTTCAAGTAAGTTAGAGCTAGTCAATTCCATGAGGCACAATACGAAAGACTAAGATGCATGCAATACATCAACTTAAATTAGTCATCCATTCTCATGTCCCCTTAAAGTCATATTGTTCATGGGAATTGATGTAGATGGGATTATATGCTTGACATAAATGATTTAGTAACCATATTCATATCATTACTACATATGCACTCTTTACGCTAAACAGAACAATAATGGCAAAGAATGAAGAGAAAAGTTTATTCTTATGCAATGAAAAGTATCACAACATAAAGTACTTGTGACACTATTTGTAGCACTAGAAGAGCTTAGGGGTATCATTGTGAATTCAAGAACATTAACTATAATGATTAACAGAGCTTTGGGTTCTACATGTGAAACTCAAAGAATTATGTTAGTTGGAAGAGGTTGGGTCTTGTCATGGAAGTGATTGTATCTATTGAAAGAGCTTTGGATCTTATTATGGAAATTATTACACTCTTGTTGTGAATTGGATAGTTGTGTTTGTAATGATTTTTCAAGTTTGGGCATAGTTCAAGTTTTTTTTAGCTTATATTTAACAAAAGAATTGATTGTGTTAGCAATACTAAATGAATAACTTGATACTCATTTTTTTTACCTCAAACAAAATGACTTGAATATAAGTCCAAAAATAATGGCATCTTGCTCAAAATTTCACACAAACAATACGATTAATATGGAAAACCCAAATCGATCACTTAATGATTTGTGTTAACTACTAACAAATACTTGAAAATTGTGGGGTTATTCTCATAAAATTTGAGGAATCCTCTTATTTTTTTCAGGTCATTTCTCACCTTGACATTCAAGCAAGAAACACAAGGAATAATGGACGAAACACTAGTGATTAGGTTGTCTTCTTATAATCTGTTTTGTATGAATACTCATCTTAAAATCACAACCATTAGGGCATCCTCAAGGTCACTCTTTATGGTCATGTTATTAATAGATAGGATGTTTGGGAAAGAATCCATGCAAAGAATGCCTTTTCTTCCCAATCTAGTAATCCATGCTTCCCCAATACATACAAAAAAAAGGAACATAGATTTCCCATGGCCCAAAGAGAATGCCTTCCTAGGGAAAAAAAAATAAAATTTATCTAAGTGTATCACTTAGAAATTTTCCCACAGATCATTGAGAATCAACAAAACAAGGATTTCTACAACAACAAAATGAAATTGGGAAAGTGAGAGTAACTATATAACTTGTGGATTCCAACAATTAAATTGCTAACAAATGCATTTTTTCAATAATGATTACCTATAAGTATACAAAGGTAACTAGGCCAAGAAAACCAAAAGACCTATTTTATTTATTTATTCTTATGACTTCATATCCTATTTAAATAAAACGGAAACCCATCTCAAAACCACAAGTATGGTATCCAACAAAAAAAACTAGGTGGAAGATATATATAATTACCACACAAAACTATGAAGTCAATCAAAGAAAAACCAAAATTCCTTAATTCTATCCTAACTCTACAACAGGTAAATAAAGACTACAAAGAAAATAAAAATGATTACCTACATCTTCCAAAGACAAAACAAATTGGTTCCTACAAGCTAGAAAATAAGGAGAAATTAATCAGTGCATGAAACCAAACCATAAGACTCTAGACCCACAACTCACAATGGAAATGATGTTAAGTATTTTCCATGAAATTGGAGATAGACAAGAATATTGGGGAAAAATAAATTTAGATACCAAACTATGATATATTTTGTTACGCCATTAGGAAATCATTGTAAATGAAAAAGTGGCAAGCCTCTATATGATGGAAGTAATCATAAACATGGATATAATAGACTTTTCTAACACCATCCACACAAAAAACATACCAATGATCTACAAGCAACTACTCATGTAAGTACCCATATTCCTAACAAACACATGCGTGAAAATATGAGTCCCTACTAAAGTGAGCCACGAGTGCAATCTATGTGAGAAATTCATATACTAATGTCCTCATAACAAGAAATCCAGAACAATTACACTTAAATAACAAGTATGCTAGGAGTCTAAGTAGGTAAGCTTGCAACAATAGACACCTAGATATGCAAAAAATAGACACCTATACAGAGGCATTATATTCACAGTGTGCACTAAATGTGGGTTTTCCCTTCACAAAACATGAGAATCAAAATAACAAAATAATGATTTTTATGGCAACAAAATGAAATTGGAAAAGGTAGAGATTACCCATATTATTCTAACAATTAAAATGACAAAGAATTCATTATTTCAATCATCACTCTCTATGAGCAAGATAAAATAACTAGGATTGGAAACTCAAAAGACCTATTTCCTTATTTATTCGTATCACTTCATATTATATTTAAATACATAATAATCCCTTCTAAAAATCACAAGTATTATGGCCAACAAGAAGCTACATGGAAGATGTATATATCCTCTAGACACAACTATGGAGTCAACAAAAGCTAAATAGTAGTTGCATATATTTTTCAATGACAATTATGAAGTCAAGATAATCAAAACCATGTTACTGAGACTCCATACTTGCTAATAACATCAACCAACATGGGAAAATTTGACAAAATTCTTAAGTACTCAAATGTAGAGCTCATATGTGACAGTTGAAACCATATTGTGAACAAAATACAAATAATTGCATGCATTTTCCAAGACTTGAATTGAATTGTTCCCTATATGCTATACATGCAAGAAAAAAACATTTAAGGTTGGCATAGGTCACACCAAGGTGTGCTTAATTGTTTCCAATGAAAATGGAGACAACTAGGAAAACAAATTTCACAAATGCAACAATGATTTAGTCTTTTACAACATTAAGAAAAACACAAGGGGGGATTCTACTAGGCTTCTATGTGGTGAAATTAATCTGAAAGGTGGAACAATAATGTTCATGTAATACCTCGGGTTTCTAAGCCCTGTATTAAATAATGTATTTTGTTAATATATGAAAGGCCAGAGTGCCCAAACAATTAAAAGTGGCCAGTGTGCCTAGGAAATGTAATATTTTGATGATTATTAATAATAAATACATCATTGGTTTCTAGACAGACAAGAACAAGAGTTATAGGGGAATATGATTCCACAAGAGAGGGGGCTTGAGGGGCTAAGTATTTATTTTATATTTTATTTTCCCATAATTGTTTAATGGAGAGGAGTGGTTACATGAGCTTCTTAGGGAAGGCCATGGGGTTCTTGATTTGCAAGTAAAGATATAGAACCATCTTGTGGGTTGTTTGGGGGCTTCTTCTTCACTCATTCACTCACTAACTCATTGTTCATTGTTAATTGTTCACACCTTTCATTATGTTCTCTCTCCATTCACTCTTTCACCCACTCTTCATTCTTCATTCCTTTTGATCTTAGATGGGGAGAGAAAAACAAGTTGTGAAGAGGAGCCATGGTTGGGTTGGCAGTAATGACTGCTAGTGTATTCCATCCATGAATTAATGTCTGCATGTCTGAGATGCATCGGCATGTGTTAAGTTGTTCCCACAACTATGAATCTTTAGAGTCCCAGCATGGAGATTCTTCATGAGGTGCACTGGAGCCCTGGAAGGAGGTGGACAGTCTGAGGGACTGTGTGTCAGAGAAGGGGGTCCATTCTCTTGGGTTTTGTAAGCTGGGTAGAAGAGAATTGGTGTATTTTGGATTGTTGTTTGTGCTGAGAATCCTGTGAGAGATTGGATGTTGACTGGTTTGGGAAGCTAAGTGACACTCTGGAACCGTCCTTGTGGACTCATAGCCCTGGCTCGGGGGTGACATTGTTGTTGAGACTTGGAACAACATTGTCTACGGTTGGGCGGAACGCCCTTGGTCTGCAGCTAGTTGACGATTCATTTCATTAAAGATAAGTGCTATCTTTGTCATGGTTTCATTTACTTGTATATTTAATTATGCGTATTTATTTATCTATGAAATTCGTATCTATAATATGCATGCTTGTTGGTTATTGCTATGCACGACATATGGTTCATTTCTTTCTTGTAGCATGAATATTTATCTATGCATGTGAATATTTCATGCATCTTTATTAATTAAAAATTTATCAGAATTCGAAATTAATTCAAAAGCAGGCTTGAAGTAGCATGCCCATCCTGTGGGTGGTTGGGTACGTTATATATTGGTATCAGAGCCTCAGGTTGAAACACCGGACTGGTATGGACCAAAACTTTGGATATGTTATTATGGTATTGTCCTTAAAAATGGATATGTGCTTGCGATCTTAAAGCTCAGGAAAGATAGCATTGAAGAGATTGCACATAAGCCAGAGCATCGTGCAGAAAGTGATTCTTTGTGAAGGATCGTAGATTCGTGGCCATCCCTTTTGGATATTGGGAGCGATCACAACCATTAATCAAAACCAAGCAAGAGATGGAAAAATATGGAACTTCGTCGCTTCGGTGATTATGGGAGACAGGGAAGAAGCATGGAAAAGGCTGAAGTCACGAAGTCATGTCATTCATTTGATCTGATAGGAGGCTTGGGTGAAATCTTGGTCTTTGGTCAGGGTCATTCGGCATTGACCACTTCGGAAAGTTAAATCCCAGAGAATCGAACCATTTTAGAACTTCTATAACCCTGAGTCTTGGAGTGCTAAAGTCCCAAAATAACGTCGATTGTTAGATTGAAGGAAGAGTTCAGGAGTAATGCAGATCGTCATATCTGAAGTAGAGATGTCAGACCGTTCGTTCGATCGATGACGTGTCATATGCCATGTGGTTGGGGTACCGTGTGGGGACACATGTCACCCATATTAAATACTTGTTGGACACTAACCTGTTCATTTTTTAGTGACACGTGGCACACATGCCATGGGTCCACATCACCATAGGTGACATTCGCATGCCATATCATCTCTGAGAGTATGGCCTATGGGGGTGTCTAACTTCTCTACCAGTGAAAGTATTGAAGATAGAAGTTGTGAATTTATGCATACCATCAATGTAAGATCCCTTCGAGACCTTTCTCAACCATTAGATCAAGCAGTGGAAGGATGGCGTAAGCAGTTCGACAGATATCACTCTAGGGGAGTTGTAATATCCCTGAGTCCCAGAGCGTCGAAGTCCCAAAATGAATAAGGATCGTCCATCCTGACACTTGATTAAGTCATGGCCTTTGGATCAATTAGTGGAAGGATAGCATAAGCGGAGGTGTTAACTGAAGGTAAGTGGTCATCGTCACTTTATGACCGCTTCGGCAGGTATCACTCTGGGGAAGTTGAACAACTCGAGGGTTGTAATGTCTCGGAGTCCCGAAGTAGTGAATTCATGTGGCCTGTTGATCTAAGACCATCCACGAGTTCTCATGACCGTCTCATGACCATCCAATTTAACAGTGGAAGGATAGGGTAAGAGCTTCGACGAGTATCACTCCAGGGGAGTTGAGTGACTTGGGAGTTGTAATGTTCTAGAGTCTTGGAGCGTCGAAGTCCCGAATTGATTAAGGCCATCCATATCATTGTCATATTAAGTCGTGACCATCAATCTTTTTGAAGCCTTTAGATGAGTCGGGATCGTCTAGTCGACGGGAGATCAAATCTCAACCATCTGATCTACAAGTGGAGTTAATATAGGTGTTCGACGAAGTTTACTTTGGGAGAAGTTAGAAGATTGAAAAGGGAGAATAGCCAAAGGTCGAAGTCTAGAGGACTTGGTCCTAGCGTCGGTCTCATGATAAGGTAAAGGGGTCAATTAGATGCATGAAGGGCCTAGTAGTAATTATCGAACATTGTGTTCGAACAAGCTCTTGTGTAGAAGAATAAAGGAAAAGCACTAAAGGAACAACACTAAGGAGTGAATAGGCACATGGTTTAGAGCCATGGTCATAAGGAAAGTGGATTGAAGGAAGCACATGTGCAAAATTCAATTTTTGTACCAGTTAAAGGAGTTGTGGAATATTTCGACAAGATCCTATGGAAAAACAAAAGAAAAGGGGATGAAAGTGATTTTTTTTCGGGAAGCCATAACTTTCAACTCAAATATCGAATTGGGGAAATATTACAGTCATTGGAAAGATGATTCAGAGGAGAATAACATGTAATTTTTATAATATGAAGAATGATAATATATTTCTTCATGAATTGATAAGAAAAGTACTTGTAGCATTGTTTGGCAATTTTTTTTATAAAATTCATAATTCTAACAAAATGGTTGCTTGCACATTTGCAAAATTAGGAGGTGTAAACATATCAATTCAGTATAAGAATGCATATTCAAGAAATGGAATAAGGAGAGGTATCTTCCATCCATGATAAAGAGGCAAAAGGTAAAAATATCAATGTTGTTAATGCAAAGACAGAATCCAACGGACACCAAGCCAGAGGGGAGAAAGAAACATTGATAGAGAGTATGAGAAGCCTGAAAATAAAAGTGCATAGTTACAAAGAAGACAATGAGAGACTAATAAGAGAAAAAAATTAGCTAAATTCTCAAGTGATGCAAATATTAAATCAGTTGCAGAGGAAAACAAAGAATGGATCAAACTCAAAACATGAGGAAGAGGGAAGATGTCATGAAAGAAGAGATGACCGCAAAAGAACTGGTTATTCAAGAAGTATTAGAAGAACTCATAGACATCACTCACCTCCCTACTCAACAAGGAAATTTTATGCATCTGAAGATTCTGTAAGTAGTCCATAGGTGTCTCATGTTAGGCACCAAAGAAGAAGATGTGAATTGAACAGTTTGCAAGGAGAGTTGAGGAAGATTAAACCACCATCCTTTGATGGTGAAAGAGAAAGGGAAGATGATGATGAAGCATTGTTGCTTGGACTTGGGAGGTATTTTCAATTGCATAACTACTCATCAAACCTAGAAGCCAAAATTACCACATACCATTTACATGGGAAAGCTACTATGTGGTGGGATCAATTGAAGCAAGTTGAGAACATTAATGAGAAAATGATCACTTGGAAGTAGTTCAAGAAATATTTTTAGGAGTACATTTCAGAGCACTTCTATGACAAGAAAATGCAGGATTTATTTGAACTCGGGCTGGGAAGCATGACCATGGCAGAGTATGAAAATAAGTTTGTGGGGCTAATAAAGTATCTGGGGTTTATAAAATATGAGAAGGTGAAAGTACATAGGTTTTTGAGTGGACTTCCATCCTTTTATAAAGAGAAGATTTAATATGATGAACCTAGGACTTTGACTGAGACCATTATGAATGCTAAGTACATGTGTGAGCAAGGAAAGGGTAGAGAGTCTTTGCATAAATATTGGAAAGATAAGAAGAAAAATAATTATGATCAGAGAAAGAAAATATTCAAACCTCCTTTCAATAGAAATATACCAAATAAAAATCATCCCGACCTGTATTCTAAGGATAAATACAAGAGAGAAGACTCCTTGGGAAAAAGGGGAAGACCACCAATCCAATGTTGGGGATGTAAAGAAGATCACTTGTACAAGGATTTCCCTCATAGAAAGGACAAAGTGAATACCATGCACAACATCCAAGAGGCTACAACAATAGAAGACATGGGAAGAATATATTCAACCTTAGATGATTGACAAACAGAATACCAATCCAATATGATCAAGGTGGAAGGTAAAATCATTAATCAACCTGTTTCTATTTTAGTTGATTCAGGAGCAAGTCATTGTTACATTGATCCCAAAATAGTGGATAGATTACATTTGCATAAAACTAAGCTTGGAAAATCAAGTTTGGTTCAGCTAGCCACTGGAACCAAAAGGAGAATCCATGATATGGTCAGAGGTTGTTCCATAAGTCTTAATGGTGTGAATAATAACGTTGATATAAATATTATACCATCGGGGTATTATGATATTCTAATTGGAATGGATTGGTTGCACAAGCATCATGTTGTCTTAGATTGCCATAACAAGACATTTACATGTCTTGATGAAGAAGGAAAAAAGAGCATTGTGAAAGGAGTTCCAAGAACCATCTCTATAAGGGAGATTTCAGCCTTACAACTAAAGAGATGTTTTAGAAAATGATGTGAATTGTATGCAACCCATGTGGAGGAACCAAAAAATACAAAGGGGCCAAGATTTGAAGAATTTTCGGTACTAAAATAATTTGAAGATGTATTCCAAGAAATACCCAGGTTTCCACCAAAAAGGGAGATATATTTTTATATTGATTTAGTGTCAGGATCTGCCCCAGTATCAAAAACACCTTACAGAATGAGTACACCAAAATTAAAAGAATTACAAATGTGGTTGGAAGAATTTTTGAAGAAAGGGTACATATGTCCAAGTGTTTCACCTTGGAGAGCACCAATACTCTTTGTCAAAAACAAGGATGGAACCTTGAGGTTGTGTATTGACTTTCGACACCTGAATAAATCCAATGTAAAGAACAAGTACCCTCTACCCAGAATTGATGACCTATTTGATCAACTAGGAGGGGAAAATATATTTTCAAAGATAGACTTGATATCGGGATACCATCAAGTAAGAATCAAGGAAGAATACATTCATAAGACAACCTTTAGAACCAGGTATGGGAATTATGAGTTTGTAGTGGTGCCATTTGGACTTTCTAATGCGTCAATTGTCTTTATGTGCTTAATGAATGGCATATTCAAAAATTATTTGGATAAGTTTGTCATAGTATTCCTGGCATTCTTGTATATTCTAAGTCAAAGGAAAAACATGAACATCACATACGATTGGTATTGCAAGTGCTGAGGGAACATCAGTTATATGCCAAGCTTAGTAAGTGTTATTTTTACCATGAACAGATCCATTACTTGGGACACATTATTTCAGAACAAGGTATAGTAATGGATCCATAGAAGATTGAAGCCATTAGAGGATGGCCAACACCTATGAATGTTTCATAAGTCATATCTTTTATTGGGCTAGCTGGTTACTACAAAATATTTATAGCAGGGTTCTCTAAGATTGTTCATCCCATCACTTATTTGAAAAAAAGGGGAATTAAATTTGAATGGACAATAGAGTGTGAAGATAACTTTAATATGTTCAAATAATTACTTACTAGTGCTCCTATTTTAAATATTGTTGACCCAAATGAAATTTTTGTGGTATGTACAGATGCATGCAAGGAAGGACTTGGTGGGTTCCTCACTCAAAATGGACATGTCATTGGTTATGAATCCAAAAAGCTTAAAGAGAATGAGAGGAACTATGCCACCCATGACTTGGAACTTGTTGTCATTTTCACTCTTTGAAGATGCGGAGGCATTATTTCATGGGGAGGAGGATTGAATTAAGAACATACCATAGTGGTCTGAAATATATATTTGAACAACCAACTTTAAATGCCAGGAAGATGAGATGGATGGATTTTTTAAGTGAATACGATTTTGACATCAAGCATATCAAAGGAAAAAAAATAAAGTTGTTGATGCACTTAGTAGAAGAGTACATCTCATGCATGCTACAACTGTTAGTATGCATCAGTAAGATTTAAAGAGCGGAATTTCAGATGTTGTTGTCAGAGATCAACATTACCTACAGGTAAAGGAAATCTTACAACAAGAAAATGTACAACATAAAATTAAAGAATATGAGATGAAGGAAGATGGATTAATTATGCATAAAAATATAATTTATGTTCCTAGTTTCGAAGAACTTAGGAATTTGGTATTAAACGAAATGAATAAAGTTCCATATGACGAACATCCCAGTTACCAGAAAACAATTGTAGCAGTAAGAAGCCAATTATTTTAGCCAAGAATGAAAAAAGATGTTTCTGATTACATTTCCAGATGTATGGAATGTCATAGAGTGAAGGATGGGCATAAGAACTCAACGGGTTCACTACAACCATTACCAATTCC
Source organism: Picea engelmannii (assembly GCA_009831015.1). NCBI lineage: Eukaryota > Viridiplantae > Streptophyta > Pinopsida > Pinales > Pinaceae > Picea > Picea engelmannii. The sequence continues at coordinate 26,021 of WSFP011381276.1, forward strand.
ATAGAAGAAATAGGAAGTGGTAACCATTGATTTTATAACTAAATTTCCTAGGGAAACAAGACAACATGATTCAATCATGGTAGTGGTTAATAAATTGACAAAGGCTGCCCATTTTGTTCCTATAAAAACGACTCATACAACAACTAATATTGCAGAAATTTACATGAGGGAGATTGCTAGGTTGCATGGGATACCTAAGGAAATTGTCTCAAATAGAGACACAAAGTTTACTTGAAATTTATGGAGGGGATTGTTTAAAAGATTTGGTACAAATTTGAACTTTATCACAATATACCATCCGCAGTCAAATGGGAAGACATAGAGAGTCAACCAAGTAATTGAAGACATGTTGATAATGTATGTGATGGATAAGCTATCTAAGTGGGAAGATTACTTGCACTTCGTCGAGTTTTCCTATAATAACGGGTATCGAGCTTCATTGAAAATGAGCCCATTTGAAGCTTTGTATGGCAGGAAATGAAATACTCTAGTGAGTTGGGACAACCCAACAGATAGAGTGGTATTTGGGCCAAAATTGCTCAAGGATATGGAAGACCAAATGGTTAGAATTACGCAGAATTTAAAGGCATCTCAAGATAGACAGAAAATTTATGCAGATAAGAACATGACAACTAGAGAATTTAAAGTGGGGGAGCATGTGTTTTTAAAAGTGAAGCCCAATAAGAGCTCTTTGAAGTTGGGTAGTTGTACAAAGCTACCAACTAGATTCTATGGTACATTTGAGCTATTGGATAGAATAGGGCCAGTTGCATACATGTTTGCATTGCCTACTTCCATGAATGTGCATAATGTATTTCATGTCTCTTTGCTAAAAAAATATGTACACAATCCTAACCATGTTATTGATTGGAATCTGATTCAGGTAGAGACAGAGGGAAACTTCCAGGTCCAGCCAATGCGAATATTGGACAGAAAAGTCAAAATCATCCATAATCGAGTTATAGAGCTGGTAAAAGTCTAGTGGACCTTCTATAGTCCTGAAGATGCTACTTGGGAGCATGAAGATGCCATGTGGGCAGAGTACCCGCAAATTTTTGAATAAATTTTGAAATTTTGTTTTATGTTTTGTATATGCACCGAGGACAATGCCAAAATAAGGGGGAGGGGATGTAATACCACAGGTTTTTTAGCCCTGTATTAAATAATGTATTTTGTTAATATATGAAAGGTCATAGTGCCAAAACAATTTAAATAGGCCAGTGTGCCTAGGAAATGTATTGTTTTGATCATTATTAATAATAAATACATCATTGGCTGCTAGACGAACAAGGACAAGAGTTATAGGGGCTATGATTCCACAAGAGAGGGAGCTTGAGGGGCTAAGTATTTATTTTATATTTTATTTTCCCATAATTGTTTAATGGAGAGGAGTGGTTACATGAGCTTCTTGGGGAAGGCCATTGGGTTCTTGATTTGCAAGTAAATATATAAACCCATCTTGTGGGTTGTTTGGGGGATTCTTCTTCACTCATTCACTCACTCACTCATTGTTCATTGTTTTTTGTTCGCACATTTCATTCTGTTCTCTCTCCATTCACTCTTTTACCCACTCTTCATTCTTCATTCCTTTTGATCTTGGTTGGGGAGAGAAAAACAAGTTATGGAGAGAAGCCATGGTTGGGTTGGAAGTAATGATTGCTAGTGTATTCCAACCATGAATTAATTCCAACATGTATGAGATGCATCCACATGCATTAAGTTATTCCCACAACTATGAAGCATGATATTCCCAGCATGGAGATTCTTGACCAGGTGTAATGGAGCCCTGGAAGGAGGTGGACAGTCTGAGGGATTGTGTGGCAGAGAAGGCGATCCATTCTCTTGGGTTGTTCAGGTTGGGTAGAAGAGATTTGGTGTACTTTGGATTGTTGTGTGTGCTGAGAATCCCGTGAGAGCTTGAGTGATGACTGGTTTAGGAAGCTGAATGATACTTTGGAACCGTCCTTGTGGACTCATAGCCCTGGCTCGAGGGTGACATTGTTGTTGAGACTTGGAACAACGATGTCTACGGTTGGGTGGAGCGTCCTTAGTCTACATCCAGTTGGTGTTTCATTTCATTAAAGATAAGTTCTCTATCTGTCATGGTTTCATTTACCTGTATATTTAATCCAGTTGTGTATTTATTTATCTATGAAATTTGTATCTATAATATGCATGCTTGTTGGTTATTGTTGTGCACGACATATGGTTCATTTATTTCATGTTGTAGCATGAATCTTGATCTATGCATGTGAATATTTCATGCATCTTTATTAATTAAAAATTTATCAGAATTTGAAATTAGTTCAGAAGCGGGCTTGAAGTAGCATGTCCAGCTTGTGGGTGGCTGGGTACGTTATAGTTTGCCAACATGTTACAATAAAATTGCTTTCGCAAAAAACAACATACCAATGATACTATAACAAAAAATCCACACCAACAAAATTTCAATGGTAGGGAGGATAGGAGGCCTGTAAGAATGCATGCAACAACCGACAACTAAACAGAGGAATTATGCTCAAAATTTGCGCCACGTGTATTGTTTTTCTTCAAAAAGTTGATTCATTGCTTCAACAATTACTAGCCACAGGTAGGTAAACAATTATAAGTATTACCTTGTCTAAGTATTAAATAAGAAGACAAAATATATCCTTTCCAGCAATCACCTTGAACTAATTTTGTTTCTCCCATGACTCCCAATCCTTTTACTCAACTTCCCAATAGTTATAGGCATAAATCTAACCACAACTAAATATAACAAGGTCAATAAAAAAAAAATAACTATCATTAACTACCATGCCCAAACATCCAACAAAAAGGAAAAACCTTGGCAAATCCACAATAGACAACTACCTAGATAACAAAACAACCCAAATAATAGATGCAATTGGCTCGAACAAGGGTGACCAATGTTGACACTCCTAACTCTTAGATCATTTTATGAACATACTAATCAACACACACCAACAATACAATAATGCACATGAGACATTACCATTACTAGCATAAGAGCCAAACCCAGATGATGGAAATTAGGTAAAACGAGACACACAAACCTAGGGCTTGGCACAACAATTTACAACCAACCTTGATAACATTGGAGGTAGGAGACAACATGTAAGGATGATATTGATGATATTTTTAGGGAAAAAATCCTGATAAAATAACACAAGAAGAACAACCCTAGAGCTCACCAAATGAACTATCAAAATTCTCACCAAAGATAAACCAAACCAAACACCTCAAAATGTTGATAGTGCAAAACAAACCAAACTTAGATCATGCTATCCAAATAACACAAGACACACAAAACCACATCTTAGTAGGATGAAAAGACAAATTACAACACCCAAACCCTTAACATAAAATACCAGAACCACAACCCATAGCTCATCATAACAAAACCAAATGAGATATCACAATGCTAGATGTGGCATATGACAAAGAACGAAGGCATCGATCATGGGTCGAGCACCAAAAATTTGAATGCTTATGACAAGAAGCATAAACCAAGAGCTTGCCACATAAAAACTAAA
>ML853541.1:0-29555 GCA_009831015.1 Picea engelmannii
CCACCATTCCAACAAGCTTGTTTTCGCTGCATTTTACAGTTTCAACTTATTTCATTATTGAATAGAAAACCGGTTTTACTGTATCTCTGTTATTTTGTGTTAAGCACTTGTTAATAATCTGTATTCATTTCGTTCTGCTCATAAAATCCGGATCATTGTAACTTCGTCCTCTTCTCCTTGGGCAAAAATACCTCATACATTCGTCATACCTTGACAATGTGCAACTCTTTGGCTTGATGAAGACTCTATCTCATCAACCTGCCAAACATTTGAAGCCATCTCATCCATGCCAAAGCACATGAGTTGCACCCATCGTAACTCACCATGACAAGTCACCAAAAGTCCATTCACAGGGTTGGAAATATTCCACACAACATACTACTATGATCCGGGCTCTCCGCCAATCCACCAGAACTCCCATCTTGCCACACCACCGAGCTGCAATAGTCCACAACTCCTTGTATGGACGGTCTGCTCCATGTCTCAAACCAGAGACCATCTAACATGTTGCCACCTGCAATCGTCACTATAGCTCCCTCTCAGAGCTAACTCCTTAGCTCCCTCAAATTTGTCACCTTTAACCTGTCCAAAATAAGAACAAGAAGAAGAACAACACTCTAGTGTTGTCCCCAACAATGTTTCTCAAGATGATCCCTTCTCTTCAGATCCCAAGCTCTGATACCATGTTGAATTTTCAATTTTCAGATATGATAATTATTTCCTTATGATTTCAAACAAAATGTTATGCCAATGCTATCATAGAATAATTACAAATTGAAAATCTCAACCAAAATAAATTTTTAGTGGAAACAACATAATCATAGAAAAATAACCATGCACAATAGACATAATATTTTATCCTGGGAAACCCAACATTGGGAGAAAATACAACAACTTTTCTTAAGAATAATTTCAACCAATAAGTACATCACCATCAAAATGAAGAACCCCTAGCACAAGATAGTTTCACCCTTGTATGAGGAAGAACCCTCAAAGATAGCGCACCCCAAAAGATCTCCAAAAAGACAGTACACCTCAAAATTTGTGCAACTGACAATTGCAACTAGGACTCGCGCACTTAATGAGAAGAACTACGTTGGTGTGTCAAATGAAATGATCAAGCCTTTATTTATACAATTCAAGTCACCCTTAATTTATTTGTGGTGTCGACTTGTACTTTTATCTTCAATATCTTCTTTAATGCTTTTCAGGGTTTCTTTAATGGTTTGTCTTGTCTTCTTGGCATATCTTCTTCACTAGAAAAGTTGTTCATGAGCCTTGTTGATTTATCATCTCCTCACATGCACATCTAATTAATATAGGGCTCTAATGTTGAGTAGATTCATCGATAAGCCCCTCATCACAAGAGGTGTCTTGAGCCTACATCTTCAACATTAGACCGGACTTGTAAACAAGTCAAACTTGCCCTATAAAAAACAGATCACTCCATCCTGGAGCAGGCAATGTGAGAGCATCTCGAGTCTTTTTCACTCCTCGTCAAATTAGCATGCTGGGCCATTCACCACTAGCCAAATCAGCATGACCCCATGAGTGAATGAATCATCCTCCCTTGGTCAAATCAACATGACCAATCTGGGAGAATGTCTACCCGATGCTGCTAATTGGAGAAACATCAACATCATCTAGCTCTAGGGTTAGGGTTTGGAACCTATATAATCTTCTTGAAAGTACACACATGACTAGCCTCACATGTGTGAGTAATGGGGGGTGACGTGACATCCACTTAGTACCATGGTGGTGAACATTGTAGGTCAACTTATGAGGGGTATAAATTCCGCATACGAACTCTGATTGAAGTGATTTTTCCACCATTGGAAAGCTTTTGATATGTAGAATAATGTTACTGGGCTAGGAGATAAGCTTGCAAAATTTTGACCCCAAAAGTGCCATTTGATGCCTCAAACTAGCTCTGGAAGTTTCCAAGCTCCAAATCACTAAATTAGGGCTTGCCCCTAAAGTTGACCCTACAAGCCAATAACCTCCAATTTTTCCACCCGGAAAGTACCAAGATAAATGACAAATTATATAATGATCTATTCTAGATCATTCAGGAATCTTACCCCATTCTCTTTGTACCTCTCCAAACTCAACTTTGATAATGCCTTGGCTGCACATTCCACCATGGCCTCAACACACTCATGTTGCCTCTATTGTTTGGTTAAAGAGCTCTAGTGCCTATGTGTCGGGCTGAATAAATACGTAGGTAAATATGAAAGTTCACAACTTTCTAACATTGTTTTATTTGTTGAGAGCTTTCCAACTATCCAAAGATCATCTCTGTTGGACTTTATATGATGAAGTTATGCCTCCCGCAAGTTGACCCATGCTTTGACCACCACAATACCAAGTGGATACCATGTCAGCTCCCATTACTCACACACGTGGAGTTAGTCACGTGTGGAATTTCTAGAAGATTCTATAGTGTCCAAAACCCTAACCCTAAGTAGGAATTGAGACATGCAAAAACCTTAATCTTAACACTATATAGTCATTCAAACATGTTAAATGCCGAGTTGCAAGGAAAGGAAGGGGTTATGTTCTTGTTGTATTGATTTATTGTCCCATAGATAAGTAGAGCAAAGGAGTGAGATATGTTGAGTAGAATAGAGAAACTAGAAGACCCTTTAGCTATCTCGTACATAATGTCTTTTATAACTCCATAGCAAGCCATTTATTTCTCTATCATGCATTTTATATCTAAAAAGAAAAGAATAAAATACTCTCCTCACCTTCTAACTAGGTTTTCCCATATTAAGTTTTAAAAAATACATTTGTACTCATTATGTGGATGGTGTTGTCATTTATTCTTATAACTTATTTTTTATATCCCCAATTTATTTGAGTATTCTAAATGCTATACTTATAATATTACATTCATTATGTTCATTATGTGGTTGATGTTGTCATTTATTCTTATAACTTATTTTTTATATCCCCAATTTATTTGAGTATTCTAAATGCTATACTTATAATTATTACATTTTTAATCATAAATAAACGCTATATAATAAAAGATAATCTAGTGTAACCTCTAAGACCTCGTTCCAAAAAAACAACTAAAACTAGCACAACAACTACTGGTTAATGTCGAAAGATTTATAAGAAGAAACGAATCCTTAAAAGAATATATTAAATTTTATTGTTGATTAAGAAATAAACGGTTGCACTTCATTTATCTAAAGAATATATTAAATTTTATTGTTGATTAAGAAATAAACGGTTGCACTTCATTTATCTGGTGTTAATATTTTAATTTATGTTAATCACTTACTTGGCAATCAGTTAGCTATCAAAGTTAGCTATCAAAGTAATTTTTAAATATGATTAGGTAAATGTAAAAAAGTAAACACATAAATGGATATCTTTATAATAGCTAGGAAGTTAATGATTGAAATCACAGCCTATTAAATCTACCCATTATCAATATGTGTACGCTTTTCGGCGTAATAAAACCGAATTTACAACATTTCCTCTCTGCAATCCAAACAAAGAAGAAACATTATAAAGGGAGAGGTTTCTATAGCTAAGGCCAAAAGAAGAAAAAACACACGAGAAATTATTAAAACATTATCGATAAAAATATTCTATATCTAATCAATTGATAACCTGAGGACAACAGTGAAACTAGATTTAGCATGTCGATAAAATTGCCACGTCAGTCACATTCCACCGACGACAGTTTTGTCTGGCTTAGGAATAGGCGGTCGGCGTAGTTACCGTCTACGTAAAAGAAGGTGAATTATAATTCTTTCCGTTCCGTCTTCTCTGCCGTTTTCTTTCTGTCAAGGTCCGAGTCAGCGATAACTGCGCGCGGCGGAGTTGCACAAATTTTAATTCTGCCGTGTCTTTCAAAATTCAGATTTTCAGAATTGCGTTCCCAGTCGGCGTGGAGAGATCTCGTCCAAGACTCGCGAAATTCTTCTTGTTTGCTGCAGGAGCCCTTCGTTCGATTCGATCTCGCTTGCCAGCCTGCCAAGGTACGAACCTATCCTGTCTGCTAATTTCGAGAAAGACGGCTGGCAGTTTTGTCTTCTCTGAAGAGGGCGGAATTTGACTCCATTCAGAAGGTTAGATTTTCGAAGAATTGCGGTTTATGCATTAAGCTTGAAATTTGAGAGATTTGTTTGAAGGTCGGCTTTTTGACTGACTGCTGCACAAGGTTAGGATTTAGAAGAATCTGGGTTCTAACGGTTTAGGCTTTGAATTCATATTTGTGTGAAGCAGGCGGCCATGTTCGGGAATTTCACCGTTGGAACGGGGCGGAGTAGCTCTTTTTTGACTGCTAAAGCTTTAAATCTGTGAAAAAGGGTCATTTTAGTGGCTTTTCCGGTTCAAAGCCGGACTTTTTTTTGCTTGTGGAAAATTCTAATCTGTGTAAGAACAGCTGCTTTGCCTGCTTTTTACATTTACCTGGCCCATACCTTTAGATTTTCTAAATGTTGGCGTCTACAAACGGGAAAAGTGTTAAAATATCTAAGTTATAGTCTACTTTGCGAAAATTTCGACACATACAGCTCCAACATCGCCCAGGCTTTTCCTACGGAGTGGTTCGCTTTAAATTTTTATGGAAATAGGTAAATTGTACGGGATTTTCACTTGTACGGATTCTCACCGGGAAACCAGCGCCAGAAATCTTGTATAGCATATATTGCTAATTATATATTCAAAAGAGGAGGTTTTTAACATTAGAACGGGTCAGCCGAAGCCTTCTTTGGAGATCAATCTCTAAATTTACTCGAACAAGTCGAATAATCTGCCCGGACGGCCCCGCAAAGGTTTGGCTTTAAAGAAGATGTTGAAGTTGTCCAAGAGTTTGATCCTTGGATGTTAGAAAATGTTTGGATTTACAGGTGTTTGCTGGAACCCTGGGTTATAAAGAATTCTTCAGTAATTTAAGCCGAGACGGAGCTTCAATTGTAACACAGTTGAGTTCTGTAATAATTGACGGAGGGAAAGCCTTTTCCCAGACGAAGAATGGAAAACGAAGCAGGTCCTCGGGTTGCATACTTCTCCCATCCGTTTCCTCCGGGAGGATTTGCGCAGCAGAAACATGGCGGCACTTATAGACACCAAGCGCGTAATACGGGTTGGAATGCTGACTCTTGGGAATGGGACAGCGTAAGGTTCGTGGCAAAGCCTGCCGATGAAAAGAGTCATGGCAGGGAGGGTTCTAACGTTCAGAATGCGGAGGCTTCTTCAAGGATTTTACATTTGGGAACCCATGATTCTACGAATATGCGGCCAGAAAACAATAAAAGGAAGTATTCATCGGAAGAAGAAGATGCAGGAAACCTTACATTGAAGCTAGGGGGAAGCGTATACGGGGATGACAGTAATTCAAAGTCTAATAAACGTTTCAGATCTGGTTTCGTCTCGAGCTCATATCCACTGTGTCAGGTGGACGATTGTCGGATAGATCTTACCAATGCCAAGGACTACCACAGAAGGCACAAAGTATGTGAACCCCATTCCAAAGCTTCCACAGCCCTGGTTGGAACTGTTATGCAACGATTCTGCCAACAATGTAGCAGGTAAGTTGTAACGGCCTCTTTTATGTTTGCTGCAAGAACATGGCCACATAGAATGATGGATTGTTATTGGTTAAATCTTGAAGTAGTCGTGCTAATTATGAGATAAAATTCGGTCATAGATAAGCATTTTTCTGTCTGGGATTTGGGGGAAGGAATTTGATGTCATCCTTTATGTTACAGGTTCCATCCCCTTGGAGAATTTGATGAGGGAAAGAGGAGCTGCAGGCGAAGGCTAGCCGGGCATAACAAGCGAAGACGGAAAACACAAGCCGAAGAGATCGGTTGCAGAGGATTTATGACTGGAGATGAAAATGGAGCTTTGAGAAATTTCGACATTGCTAGCCTTGTTGCTGTATTGTCCCACCAACATCAAGGTAAGGCCTGCTTGACTGAAATCTATGTTTCCTGCCGATTGGCGTGGTGAGAATTGTTTTCATTGTTATCCCGTAATCCATGTTTTCGTTGCTGATCGTTCTTCAATCTACTAAACTGACCGATCTTCGTTCCAGCAAGCAATTCTGTGGACAAGTTGTTTGACCGGAGATCATTGGACAAAGAACATCTCATAAGATGCTTGAGTAAACTGAAATCTGTGCCTTCTTTGGGAGATATTGGCACAACTCGGCCTCAGCTGGCAATTGATTTAAACGTTTCACAAAATATGCAACCACAAGCTCAAGCGCAGGATGCCAAGGGCAAAGCTCTGCAGACAAATGATCGTCAGTCCCCTGTTCCGGACTCAGAAATGTTGAGGATTCTCTCAACTTTGACAGAACGCTCCCCTGAAGCCCTGAGTCTCCTGCAGAGAAGTCTTATGGCACAGAAGACTCTGAATTCACACAACTCTCATGATCAGCAAACGATCAGTCAACAGTTCCTGAACATAAGTCCAACCCTTATTGCATCTCGAGACATTGACAATGTAGCAATTTCTGATGGTCCTGAGAATATTTCAAAAAATTCCCTCTCTAGAGGCAATCTTGCTTGGCCTGTGCATCATTTTAATTCTTCTGACGGCATGCACAATCCAAATCTTGTGGTCTCAAAACAGTATTTCAAAGAGGATAGCTGCAATCCCCTGGAAGAGCGGTTCTCTTCAAGGAGTCCATCTTTGTCACCACCTGTCGTACAGAAACTTTTCCCTTTGCATTCCAAAGATGAAAACAAAGAGATTGACAGTGTTTCAGTTTGCGAGGAAGATGAATTAACACCAGATCAAAGTCCTAAAGACGATGGGTTATGCAAATTCGGTCTCTCAAATAGTGGAAGGAGAAATGATCGGCACGATATCTCCTTAAGTTCTCCACCTGCAGCTTCAGATCTCAGGATCAATGGGTATACTTCTTCAGGGTCAGATCAGTCTCCAACAAGTTCCAATTCAGATACAAAAGTATGTGATATGTTGTTTTTCCTCCTCCCGTTATCTCTGTGGATGGATATCGATATAGAGGGGTTGGATATGTGTAATAGGATTTCTCTCACTATTGAAATTTTCAGGAACGCACAAGCAGAATTATTTTCAAACTCTTTGGGAAAGACCCGAGCGATTTTCCCCAAACGCTGCGGACCCAGGTGAGATCCATGCGATGATTAAAATTTTTGGTAAAAAAATACTTTGTATGTGAAGTAGATTTTCATAAGTAATCTGTTTATATTTTCTGAAGCCTGGACCATAACACGCTTGTGTCCTTGTAGATTCTTGAATGGTTGTCTCACTGCCCATCAGACATGGAGAGCTACATAAGGCCTGGCTGTGTCATTCTCACGATATTTGCATCCATGCCAATGGCTGCATGGGAACAGGCATGTGCGTTATCAGAAATATTTGATGTGATTGAAAACCTTTATTCTGTATTCAGGGTTTGTTGAAAAGGCTGTATTGATATCAATATTCATGTCCTGCAGCTAAGAGGGGACTTGCAAGAACGTATGAAATTACTACTTTTTAAGGATAACGATTTTTGGAAAAATGGTCGTATAATAGTTCAAGCTGAACAGCAATTAGCTTTATTCAGAGACGGTAATTACCTGATTTTCTTTTCAGAGGGATAATGTTTTGCAGTTTCTAAGCCTTTCGACATTCTAGATTCTTTGTACAGTAACATGCCTTATTTCTACTTTTCCATTTCGCTGCAGGCAAGATTCGGTTTTGCAGGTCTTCTAGTTCGTTGGATGCTCCAGAAATATGTTCAGTCTGGCCTATTGCAGTTGTAGCAGGTGAAGAAACTAGACTTGTTCTCAGAGGCCACAATTTGACTACTCCTGGTACAAAGTAAGTTTGTGTGTAAATCGTTTATTAGACAGATCTAGTCCAGAGTTGATTAGCAGGAATAGATAGGTTTGAAGTAGATAGTGGGTGAAGAAACTAGACTTGTTCTCAGAGGCCACAATTTGACAACTCCTGGTACAAAATAAGTTTGTGTAAATTGTTTTCTAGACAGACTAGTCCAAAATTGATTAGCAGGAATAGATAGGTTTGAATGAAATTTTCTTTTAGAAAAATGCTTCCTATATTAAATAGGAACAAAAAATACAATAAATAAACGATATTCAGGTTTTAATCAAATCTTATATTCCTAGAAATATTGGATGCAGAATTCTATGTGCTTACAGGGGAAAGTACATCTCACAAAATGTTCCAGAAGATTATCAAGTAGGCAGTAGTGCTTTCTTCTCAAATGCCACTACTATTGAGCACAAATTCCCGGGGGGGCCGGCTAATGTCTTTGGTCGTTTTTTCATGGAGGTGGGTTTTTAATAAGATCTTCCATGTGCTTTGCCTGATATTTGAAATCATTTTATTTTTATTGAAGTTGTTCCCTTCTGGTTCTTACCCTTATACAACTCTGGATTGAAATAATATGCAGGTTGAGCGAGGTTTCAAAGGAAACAACTTTCCAGTTATTGTGGCAGACAGTGCGATATGTAGAGAGCTACGCACCCTAGAAGGTGAATTCGAAGGAATCTGTGAGGGCAAAGTAATAGATTGGCATTCAAAACGACATTCTCGAGAAGATGTCGTATTTGGTATCCAAGAAGATGTCGTCACTTTTTTAAATGAGTTGGGATGGCTTTTCCAAAGAAATTCTTACTTGAAGGAGGGGCTTTTTTCTCCAAAAGATGCACCTGCCCGGTTCAAGTTTCTTTTGACTTATGCTGTGGAAAGGAATTGGAATTCTTTACTTAAGAAGGTTCTGGATATACTTTTTAGAATGTATGGTGAAGAAGAAGGATCAGTTCGAGAGGCATTCCGTATCTTGTCAGAAATTGACTTGCTACACAGGGCAGTGAAGAGAAATTGCAGACAAGTTGTGGATATGCTTCTGTGCTATATACCATCATCAAGTGCTGATAGAAACATTGCATTCAGACCAGATGTGATTGGTCCAGGGGGTCTTACGCCCCTGCATTTAGCTGCAAGTATGCAAAATGCAGAGGACGTTGTTGATGCTTTGACCAATGATCCACAAAAGGTGAGAAAATAGAATACATGCTTTGATTGGCTGAACAAGTATGGCCTTTACATGACAATTGCCTCAATTTTTGACATAATCCTTGTCTTTTTGCAGATTGGATTGCAAGCTTGGACCACAGCCTTGGATGCAAACCAGCAGACACCACATGCCTATGCCTTGATGAGAAATAACCACACATATAACAGGTTGGTATTGGAAAAAATGGCAGATCAGAGAAGGGCTCAGGTATCAATAACAATCTCAAAAGAACTATCTTTTAACAAGACTGCAATGCAAGGTGCTGACGGAACAGTAGGTTTAAATATAGAGTTGTCTCAGGTTACATTGCAGAATCTTCCCTCAAGTTGTTCCAAATGCATGAGACTCAGGTCCAACAGGGTATCAAGGCTGGCCGGCTATCATGGTTCACTGTATCGTCCATTTATTCATTCCTTGCTTGCCACTGCAGCAATTTGTGTTTGTGTATGCTTGCTGTTCAAGACACTCCCCACAATTGGTTCAGTTGCACCGTTCATGTGGGAAAAAATTCAATATGGTAGCGACTGAAGTTGTTTAATTATATATATCTTTGGGGTATCTTGCCTCATCCCATGGGAAAGTTGGTTCCCCTAGGGAATGGTCTGTTATCCCAAGTGACTAGATGATATTGTTCAGAGTGTTACTGTTACTGCTGACCTGCCAAGAAATGTTTCTACATCACTGTGCATATTTGAATGGATTGTAATGGTTGTAAGTTTGTAATGGAGGGCCACTTTCTCCTCGGTGTACAGAGGAACCACTATACTGCAAGGATCTTTTGAACGTTCTGACAGTAGAAGGTTGATGCTGTGAAAAAATCCTGTTGGTAAGAGAGTGGGATTTTGAAACTGTTTCCCTAGTTGTGGCACAGCTCTTGCTGCGAGGATTTGATCATAAGGATGTCAGATGAAAAGCAAAGGCTTGCTAATGAATGGATCATATAATAAAGGTGCTATCTGATTATTTAGTTCTACAGCAGAACTCATTCTTTAAGCGGGTTAGACTATTTGGAAGCTACTTTCAGAATGGACACCTGGTCAGAAATATCTCGAGACATCTCATTTTTATTTGTATAAGTTCAAACATCTCAGTTTGGTAGCTGAGGGGATTCACAAATTACACAAACTATACACAAAGTATGGGAAGTTCATTTACAAGTTCTCTCGTGAAATATTCCTTAATCTCAAATAATTCAACTGACCGATACTTTGTGACACTGACTGCAGTCTCCCATGTATAGAGGAAAGGCAAATCTTAAGCACCAGACAGATTTGGCATAAATGTAGGTGGAACCTTGATTTTTAGCAAGGTTTCAGGCAGGCCCTTGGAAGTTGGAACCTTGATTGAACAGGTTTTCTGCCTGGAACCTTGTAAAACATCAAGGTTCCACCTGCATTTATAGCAAGTCTGTCTGGTGCTCAAGGTTTGCTGGAAATAGAGAAAAGGCCTAACCAGATCTAAAGAAATAACGATCTTCAATTTTTATAGGCATGGGAGGATCAACTCTATGGCCCTTGGGTTTTGGCGATAAGTTTGTTCAGGTTTGTGCTTGCAGTATCTGCATCGGCGCAAATTATAAAAGCAGCTGAAACAATGTGTATTTTTCCATATAAAGTTGTTTGGTATAGCATTGACATGTTATTAAGTCTGTCAGTGCAAGTTGTCCTGTTATATACTAATAGAATTGTTATCTAATAGAATCCAGATTGATCTGTTATGTAATAGATTTTATAAAATTAAGATTGATCTGTCATATAATAGATCTTATAAAGTGAGGGTTCAGGAAACATTGGATTAGTACAAACAAAATTGCCAGATATATATATTGGCCATTTGTTTGATTTTGCTTTGTCAACGCTGAAATAACCTAGAAACAGGAAGTAGCTAAGTATCCGGAACCTTCTTTCCAACTTGTCGGTTCCACGAGCTGATAAACCCACCCCTCGATCATCCATCTCGATGGAATCAGGCCAAAGAAAAAGCTATAGTTCTGATATGGAACTCTGATTGATTTCTTAAAATCTTAGGTCAATTTAAAAATGGGTTAAATAAACCCTTGGGGCATTGTCATGCCATACACATAACTGTGGCCGAAATTGTCAACCGGATTCATGTTGAAATTTCGACTTTGAAAGAGTGGCGACAAGATTAGGCAGTCCCTTGAAATTAAGTGGTAACCTGTTACAAATTCCCTGCTGTTTTGGCGGGAAGTACGAAAGCCTTTTTAGACGATAAGACTTTTTTATTTTGCCACAAGGCAAATTAATGCACGTGTGTGAAGACCACGAAGGCACGTCTCCTTGCGTGAACGCTCCGGCTACTTTGAATGGAATCTCTACCCCGTACACGTAAGGGATACGCACGGGCAGTTGGCCGATGTACTTCTGGCCAACTGAGTCACCGACTTGCTTGAATAGATTTTTTCTTCGAATAATCTTCGAATAATCTTACAAAACGGCTGCACGCTTGTTCAAGCCTGCCTATGGGCGCGTAGAGATGACATTTCATGTCAGCGGCCGCATCATGTTTGCGTGGAGGGTTCGAAGGCGAACTCGAAAGCGTGTAATTCAGACGTATTCAAGACTGGCGTGATGTATACTGCCATGATCAACGTGTACGAACCGTCATGGTCTGTGGTCAGCTGAGCCACCGAGCCTGCCCAACTTTCCGAGAATAATCCGGCTCCTTTTGTACACTTCGACAACGACAAACCCCACTACGCCTTTATTAACGGATTCGCCAGGATTTGGGAAAAAAATCCCAGCACTATTTACGTACTACTCTGGCAACTCTAGGAAGCGTGGACGGTGGACCGTGGCGGTCCTTCAAAAATCCCACGCGGCTCCTTGGTGAAAATAACGTTTACCCTGCTTTAAATGCAGGAATTTTATTCACTTGCCGTGCGCGCAGGCAAGAGGGATTTGTACGGAAATATGGCTGGAGTCCTGCATTACAGCTGTAGGGCAGGAAGTTCGTACGCGCACGCACGTTCTCGATGTGTTCTTTGTTTCTTCTAGTACAAGTTACCTACCAATGTACCGCCACCTAACACATATCCACCGCCAGTTGGATTGGCAGGGACGGACGGTGGAACGCGTAAAAATTGTAAAAGTTGGAGGCTGGAGCCCCACTCAACTGAGGCCGGGTTCTTTCCCCCGTGAACCAGTTTGACCTGTATGCTGTACAGTGTGAAAAAGAAGGAAACGGACGATACGGATCGATCGATTAATTCTAAGCCAAGGAACCCCCGGCGTATTTGACTAGACAGTACGGATTGATCAATTCTAAGCCGAGGAATCCCCGGCGTATTGGACGTCTTGTTTGTATTGGACCGCACATTGTGTTTATGATGCCCTTTTTCTGGATAGAGTATTGACTTTTCTAAAATGTATTATAATGACATTGGATCCCCTATGTTCGGTTTTTATCATGCTATGCCTGGTTGAAGATGTGTGAGAAGTCCACTTTCAAGAAAGGGATGTGGGACCGAGCGTTCAAGTGGGGGAGTGTAGATTTCCCTGGGGCGTTTAACTTGAGGAATCGTCACGGCTGCCATCATCCCAAGCAAGAATATGCCAATTCTAACAGCATGTTTAAGCTTAAGTGGGGGCATGATGCGTGCTTTGTGCGACGGGGTCCACTTAAGCTTGTATTAGATGAAGCTTGTACCAGGCGACCACTTATTATTCCAAACTTGTGACGGGAGACATGATCATAGTCTCCAATGATCGGACATTGGGTGAATTCTTGCCATCGTAATAGAACACTGATTGGTCCACAACCTATTAAATATATGAAAGGGAAGGAGTAAATAACTAAATGAAAGGGAAGGAGTAAACCATGATTCCAAGGTCACCTACCAACCTATTAAATATATGAAGGGGAAGGAGTAAAACATGATTCCAAGGTCACCTACCATAGATAAGATTATGACCATTTAATATTTAATACTTATAAAGTAGTTCTTTTGGCGTAAATTGATGTATTTATGTGAAATTAATAATTTTACAATTGGTTGACCACGTGATGTGAGCAACAAGTGGCCTCTCTTCCTTAAATTACTTTTAAGGAGCGTATCTCCAGAATGGGTGGATGGGAGTGCTGCTATGAATAAAGACGATCGACACGTAGGGCGAGGAAAAATGGGATGACGGTATCTCCATTATACGAAGGAGCATTGTAGATGCTGAAGGAGGAGCTTCTCACGAATTGTATTTTATATCCATATATTAATGTTCTATCTTCTAAGAAATTTTCGCATTTACATCTCTTGAAGAAGAACCTTACATCTCATAGTGTGACAAGATTTCTTACTTTTGATTTTGAATGAATAGAAATATCTATATGAAGAAAGCATGGAGGAAGAGGCCCAAGATTAATATTCCTCTACGGTTTGATCGATATACAAATCGATAAAATCCTAGCTTTGACTTTTAATGGACAAAGCCATGTTCTCTACTTTGGGAAAGATGTTCAATCTTTTGAATAATAACTTAGCATGTCATAACATGTAATAGTTGATTTCTTGTCTTTGATTTTGAATGAATACAACAATCCACATGAAGAAGAAGAAAGTATGGAGTAAGCCTAAGAGCAATATTTTTATTGTTTGATGAATCTATAGATTGACGAATGATGATCACCTTTAAAATTATTTTAGTGAATCTCATATTAAGGCCCTTGAGACCTTGAGCATTGTTAGATTTGTTAGCATATGGACAATTGTTACTCCTCCGTGATTTTGAAGTTCACTATGCACAAATATTGAGGAAGGGTAAGAAGGTACAATAATTGTTAGATGTGATTAAAACGACAAGCAAAAACATGTCATGTTCAAATTGAATCCCACTAGGCACATGGTCATTCGACTCCACTTTCACGACCTCATGTTCCACTTCAATAGGTTGTGAGAGCATGTCTTTGTTAGCATGCATGTAAACTCCATTTAGATCTTCAAATGCCATTGGATTATAATAGAGAAATTAATAGTCTAGATGGGTCCTTGCCATCATTCGTATGAGAAAATCCAAACGGAATGTCTTCGTGTTTGATAAACAAGGTATTTTCGCATAGGTTGAACATCTTTAGCAACCATTCACACAAACAAATCAAAGATCAATACACTTAGTGTATTATGTTGTTAAAATCTTCAAAGAGGGAAACAATCCACAACCCCAACCAATGCGATCGCCTGAGATAATATATTAATGCAAAAGTGAATTTTTTTCATATGAGTTTCTCACAATTGATCATAAGCAAACGATCTTCTATGCTCTTTAAATAGAGATAATGGACCAATTGGGGGTTAAACCATGGATCAATATAGTTGTTAATATCGAGAATAGTATAAATCTTTAGATAACTTTATGTCTAGAACATATCACGACTATTAGATTAGATAACTATAAATGCATATTACGGAAACACACTTTACCTAAAGACACATTAGACCAAGTCTACCATTTTGTTGTGGTCTATATGGAACAATATGTTGTTTTTTAATGTCTTGCGATGTGCAGTGAGATGTAAATTTATTATTAACATATTCATATTCATTATTTGTTTTTAACTTTTGTAATTGATGTCCAAATTGTTTCTCTACAAGGGTTATGTAGGCTAAAAACATGTAAAAAACTACATTCCTAAATTTTAAGAAATAAATCCAAGTGCACATGGACAAGTCATCAATGAAAATTAAGAAGTACTTGAACCTAGAGAAAGGAGAAAGAAGTGAACCAAATAAATCACTATGAGCAAGATGCAAGGGGGTCGAGCTGTGCTAAAAGACACATTTGTCAAAATCATCTCGATGATGTTTGTTGAGAACACAATTGGGATGAACACCATCTTTGAAAGAAATGAGAGGAAGACCAATCACAATATTTTTAGTGCATAACTTTTGCAACATGTGATGGTTTAGATGACCAAATTGCTCATGCCAAAGTTTTCTCAAGTTATCTGCATGATCAATACACATTGATGGAAAAGATGATGACCCAAAGTTATCAAATCTATACAACCCATTGATATCATCAACAATTCCAGTTGCTAGGACATGCTTAGGATTTGTTATATCCTTGATTACAATTTGGTGAGATGAAAATGTTATTGTTTTACCTTCACTTGAATGATTGATTTGATATATGATTGCAAGAGAGACTTGGAACGCATAATACATCATTTAAGTGTCCCTAATCTAGTTGAACTATTCTAGACCTTACAACACTAACAGATCTATCATCACAAACAAATATTTGTTTGGTGTTACATTCATTAAGAACAAAAAAAAAGAATTTATCCTTAGCCACATGCTATGATGCTTTATAATCAATAAACTACTAAAAAATAAGGAGTAGATGTTGCATTGAATGGAAAATTAAAGGTAGAAAGTGCATGTCCATGAGAAGAAAAGTTAGAAAAATATTTAAGATTGATGTTGTGCTTCTTCATTCCTACTTCTAAGGCCTCCATCTTCTTAAAACATTTAGACTCTAAATGATCATCTCACTTACAAAAATTGCAGTGTTTTTCAGTGTTCCTACTTTTTTACTTTGTTCCTTTGTCACCATTGGAAGTAGGCACTGGTTGAGAGGGTTTGTGACCCTTGTTTTGCTTGTTGTTATGAGAATGTTGCTTCTTCGGATGCTTGGATTTATCCTTCTATTGGGACACTAAGGCTTTGTTATATGTACTCACAATGTCGATCACTCTAAGAGATGCAAAAACTTTTCTTCTCTAATAAAAAATCACAAAAATATTTAAGAGTGGGTTTTTTGTAAGTAACCCCTAGAGTTTTTTAGGTGGAGTGAAAAGTAGATACAAAAGCAGAATATGCACTAACAAGCTTTAGAAAGAATAACACATATATGTTTTTCATCCTTTTTTGGTATGTTACAGTGTTCAAGTAAAAGTCTAACTATTTTGAACTTAGATAGATAATCTTGAATGCAAGAGAAATAATTGGGATTTAAAAAAATCAATTGGTTTTCAAGCTAGTGGACTCGAACCTTATTGTGTTTACTAAATATGGTTTCCAACTTTTTCCAAGTGTCTTTTGTTTTTTCAACTCTTTGAAAGGGAAACTGTAAATCAATAAAGATGGTTTTGAAGGCTTAAAGACTGTCTTCCATACATCTGTCTGTTCTATGGGGACCTGGTGGTAGCCAGACTCCAGATCAATCTTGCTGAAGTATTTGGTCCCCTTGAGCTGATCAAGGAGATCGTTGATTCTAGGAATCATGTACCGGTTTTTTATTGTAATTTTATTTAGGGCCCAATAATCAATGCAGAGTCGTCAGGTCCCATCTTTCTTCTGCACTAGCACGATTGGGTTCCCACAAGACGATGAGTTGGGACGGATTTCCCCCTTGTGGAGTAGTTCTTGGATCTATCGCTTGATCTCCTCGTTCTCTAACAGAGAACGACGATAGACTGGCCCATTGGGCAGTGGTGCGTCGGGGGTCATATTGGTGAGATGCTTGACCTGACAGTGTAGAGGTACCTCGGTAGGTGAGGAGAAGATATCTTTGTATTCTGCCACGACCTTGTCCACTTGCTTCTGCTTCTGAAGTGATCTCTTCAATAGCTTGTAGTTGATCTCTTAACTGGGAGATCCTTACAAAGTATGATGTTATGTTGTCATCATCATTCATGTTCATGTCACGAAGCTCATTCTTCAGACTCATAACTTGTCCAATGTTTCTGACTGAGAAGAGATTTGTTAGGGCATCATACATCTTCTTTGACGAGTCAAGATGGAAGATGTAGGGTATCAAGTGGTCTTTTATAGAATCCACTATGATACTCATGGCATTGATGTCAACATCTTTGAACTTCTCCACAACTGCAATGTTTTGTGGTTACTTCTCTTTTCCTTCTTCAAACTCTGGCTTCACGATTTTTCCTTTTACGATATCCAACACTTTATTCTTGGCAAGGATGAGGTCAATCCTTGTCTTCCACGCTATGAAGTTAGAGGCTCCATCTAACTTGTTCTCAGACTTCATAGAGTTAGTCATGGCTGCTTGACTTGGTCAAACCCTAGATTTGACCAGAAATTCAAACTTCACGTCTTGGCTTGCTGAGAGTATCAGGATATGCGCTAGGCTAGAGCGCACTGATCTATCTAGAGATTAGGTCAATCCATTCACTTAAGGTGCCTCAACAAGAGGATTAGGGTTTCTGCAACTGCTTCTGCTAGTAACCCTAGCGGCAGTGTCTTGGAAGCTGCTTCTGCTAGTAACCCTAGCGACAGTTCCTCAACGAGCTAAATATCCTAGCGACTATGTTTCCTTCCAATGTTTAGACTGAATGAAGGAGGTGTGGGCCCATAACCTGTTATAATATAGAAGACTGTGTGCTCGTTTTACCATTGATGATACCCTCGTCATCCAACTATAGGCCGAAGCCACCCTTCGAGCACCTTAACCTTGACTGAGAATTACTCCGGAAGCAAACCCTAGGCTAGATAGCCAAACAAAGTGTAGTGCATCTTCCTCCAAGGATGGCGCACCAACAATAGATAATCAGATAGTCCAAACCCTAACCAAGAGATAGTCCAAGCCAACACTGAAACTTGTTGATGTAGCAGCTGCACTTGCAGCTCTCCTCCACACGTGCGCACCAAACTGGGAACTACAGTGCGCACCAGTTGCTCTCTGCCATTCTGAGATGTGTCAAATGAGAACTGACGCCCTGTATTTATAGTGGTTCTCCTAGATTTGCTTGGGTCGACTTCTCCTTCTGGATATGTGTCTGTTCAGTATATTATTATTATTTCTAGCCGACTTCTTCTCTTGGAGGCTAATAGCCTAATATAAATTATCTTCTTGAGCCGACAAGATTTCTAGGGTTATTAGCCAACTTATTAGGGTTTTCTCTTGCTTTTCGGAGTCTTCTATTATTGTCAGGTTTACACATGGAGGTAAATACCTCCCGTAGCTACCATAATATTAACATCGGCAGGGCTAACCGCTTGACGACCTCTTCTAATGAGGTTCTTCTGGCTACCACTATCAACGATAAAGTGCAACGGGGTGCCTTTTACCCACATCTATGAATGAAAGAGACACTCGCCTTCTTCTGGTTCGTCTGGTTCACTGGGTTGGGCCTTGGTGGTAGCAACGGTGGCACTGGGTTCCGCATCAATGATTAGTCTCCCCCTTTCTAGTTCTGACTCAGAGTCGAAACAGGCATCTAATTCAGAGGCTTTCACCTCAGCCACCAACGATTTCTTGGAGCGACAATCAACAATGTTATGTTAGGGGATCTTATGGAAGTCACACCACTTCCCGGTATCTTTCTTTGTCTTTCTGGTGTCCTTTGCTTGCGATCTAGACTGGTTGTCTTGAGGATGTCCGTCTTTTCTATGTCCTTAGTTCTGTGGGTTGGGGATTCCTTTTACTTGCTTCTGATGTGAGGGGTTCCTAGACCCAAATTTCCGCGTCTTTTGTTTGAGATTTTTCTTGATTTTGATGACATATCGATAGGCTGCGCCCAATGACGAGATGTCCAAAAACTCCATTTCGGTATGGATGTATCTATGCAGACCACCGCGATACTTGAGCACCATATTTTTCTCATAATATTTGATACGTAACTTGGTGCGCAAGGTATGAAAGATATTTGTGAACTCTAGCACTGCTTGGTCTCTTCCCTGTTGCAGTGTGGTCCATTTTGTATACAGGTCGTCATAACTTTCGGCAATGTAGTATTGTTCCTTGATAGCGTCCCCAAAGGACTCCTAGGTGACCGTGATTGTAAATAATGAGGGTTCCTTTGTTTCATTTTTCTCACAAAAAGTCTCCCACCAATCTTTGACATGGGGAACGACTTTGAAGAACGCAAACATAATCTTTTCTCTGTTTGAAAAGTTATGGAAAAAAAAATACCCTTCTAGCAGATTCAATCATTTGTCCACAACATCTACATCTATCTGACCTTCAAATATGTGAATATCAAAGTTGATTTTTACCTTGAAGGGGGTGGTGCCTCTGTTCGAGGAAGATGCGTCGCATGTTGGTAGCCGCCGAAGGATTTGCGCAAAACTATCAATCATTTCGTTCCTCTGTTGCGTGAGGGCTTCCTCGAGAATTTTTTTGAAAGGATCTCCTGTCCTGTCGTATTTCTTTTCTCCTGCCATGAGAGGTCGCTTGGGTGTGCGAGATATTTTGTCCTCAAGAGAAACAAGCTCGAAACCCAATTCTTTGTACCTTGACCTCGTCGAGGACATGCATTAAGAATGACAAAGAGCAGATCGCTTTGATACCATTGATCCAGATTTTATGAGCAGAATGAAAATGAATACAGATTATTATTATTCTTAACAGAGACACAAGAATAACAAAGATACAATAACAAAGATATAATAAAATTGATTTCTATTCAATAAGAAAATCTGCTGAAACTGTAAAATGTAGCAGAAAACAAGCTTGCTAGAATGGTGACGGATTATCTCTGAGAAGAGATGTGATGACTGCGCTCATTCGCAAGAAGATGGGTACAATGAGTCCCTCCAAGACTTTTTACAATAAATAGGAATGCCAAAACCCTATACATCCAAAAACCTAACCCTAGGAGATGAAGTGCGAAAAGTCATGTGGGCCCCATTGGGGTAAAGCTAGTACATCAACTTCCCGGGGTCATAACTTTTGCACATGATCTCCGTTTTAGGTGCATAATAGCCTGTTGGAAAGATATATCTGAAAAATACACATGTTGCCATCAAACTTTGATTTTGTCTATAGTATGTTTCTGGCGAGCCCTAAAAACTCTGTTTAGGGTCTCAAAACGACCCCGGAAGTCAGGGACCCAAAAACTAGGAAAAATTTGCCAAAATGAGCCAGTTGGAATAGGTGGTAGGCCTCCGACATCCATCTGGATCGCATTAATTCACATGATTCATCATTTTTGTTATTCCATTTGACTTTTTTGGAGGTATCAATGAGGGAAGTTTATTTTCCCAAGGTAATTTAGCAAAGTCCTTTACTTCATAGTACATTCTCCATATAGGATTTCCATGAGAAGTCGTTAGAATTGGTAAGAAAAATATCACTTGGATTATCCATATTAAAATATGTAGGGAAGATGGATTCAGAAGTAGAAACCGACTCTTTGGATGGAAAGATTTTGAAAAATTTGGCAATTTAAAAAAAAATGACACTATAAACGAATTTCAGATGTCAAAGTTATACCATTTTTAAGAAAGGTATAAAAGGTAACCAAAGTGCCACATGACAGATAGAGGTCGACCCACATGGTGATGGGTGCACAATGAGGTTGCTGATTAAAAAAAATTCCCTTCATTCTTTAACTTTCCTATAAGCTTACTTTTACATGAAGTGACTCACTTTTATAAAATAAGTGAGAATCACTTTTACAATGAAATTACATCCTAAATTAAAGTTGCATGCAAAAAATAACTTTAAAACCAAATTATTAAAGTTACTTTATAATGATCATTTTTATAATTTAAGTGAAATCTACAATAAATATTAGGGTTTGTCACACACCCACTATGGCATAACAAAATTTTCGCTTTTCCTCAAGGGACAGAATCCCCGAAGTCCTACAGGGGCCTAGCATGGGCTAGTTCTTCCCTGTTCACCTCCCTGTGATCGTGGGTTAGGACCACAGGCCAAACCAACCAGGCGCCTTTTCGTGTTTCGTGGCTCAGCGATACAAGTGAGTCCAATCTTAAAGGTAGAATGGCGAGGGAGCTTCGGAATGAAACCCTGGCCGTAGATCTGGGCGCGTAGATTCTGGCCGTCCAAATCTACCCATCGCTTAACGACAAAGAAATATCTCCCTTTCTTTAGTCCCTAGTTCGATAGGACCACATACGCGCCTAAATGCAGGCGCCTTTCACAACTCGCAACCTCGCGAGTCGTGAGTCGAAGACCCTCGAATTTTCTTCACAAATCGCCGATACCCGTGATCACGAAATGGGTATAGCTTCCTTCTGTCAGCGTCCTCTGCGCGTGACCGCCAGCTAGGCTAAACGCTAGCTCCTCTCACTATTCGCCTCTTCGTGAGTTCAACGGTTGAACTCTCGTTCCTTCCTTATGTGATCCTCCGAGACTTGAAAGTCAACGAAGGTTGACCTTCCTTTCGCACTGCTCGCAACTCGCCACTTCGCGAGTTGTAGCGTCGAATCTTGACACCTTCCCTTCATGAACCCCCGAGAAGCGATATTTAATTTTCCCTCTTGTGTTATCGCTACTCGTGACTTCGCAAGTCCAAGGGTTGAGCTCTCATGCTCTTATCCTGCGAATCCCCAAGATGCGAGAAGTCAACGAAGCATTGACTCCCTTCTCCAAGCGACGCGTGTCCACCCGTCAATCACGCGGGCCCCACCTTGAAGTTCTGCCACGTGTTCTCTCGTTCTCGGCTCTCGGCACTTCGCTACTCGTGAAGTCATAAACGACTCCGTTCAACTTCCAAACCCTCGAACGCGCGATAGGTGATGGGGTTCCTGATCCAACGGTCCTCCCGTTCTCTGGATCCAATGGTTGTCTCTGCTCCTCGCGACTTTTCCACTCGCGACTTGGAGCACCCAGCCTTTGGGCTCTTACCTTGCGAACCTTCGAGTTCACGAGATCCCTGGATCTCTGCCACCTGTCCTCCTCGGATGGACGGTCCTGATCCTCTTGCGACTTCGTGGGTTGAAGCACCCAACCCTAACTGCCTTGCAACTCTGCAAGATCCAACGGTTATCGACTGTTCGCCACTTCTATCTCTAAGTGTCTCTTCCGTCCGATTCTTCTCTCTCTTCTGCACGCGTCTGGACGTACATTTTCGACGACCCAGATCTATTTCTCTCCAGCTAATCTAACAGCAGTGGTAGCTCTTCCTTGATCATGCACTTCTCTTTCTTCTCCTTGGAATATTTCTTAAGTATCAAAGGTCTCGGCCTTTGCTTCTCCTCTGTGACCTTCACAACTATGGCTCCGTGCACAAAACGACACCATCCCTCTCGGGCTTCCCTACTCTGAAGTCCTGAAAGATTTCCTCGAACTCAGTGAATTCCTACAGGGTCTATGCATCTGACCAGGTGCTATCTATCCTGAGCTTCGTCAACTATGAGGGACTTGGGAGCTTTGAGCTCTTTCTCCTGGGTTTGACTCTTAAAAGAGTCTTCAACACATCTATTGCTCTCCTTCATCAAGTCTAGGACTTGAGAGGGTCTCGGTCTCTACTTTCTTTACAGGGAGCCTGTGCATAACTGCACTACCTCTCCTGAGCTATACCTTTAACGCTACTCGTGAAAACAAAGGAAAGGGGTTGAGGCATTTAACGCCCCCTCTTCTCCTTCCAATCTAACGACCGTGAGTGACCGCAGATCTTCCGACAGGATCTCGCTCGTCAAACGATACTTATCCCTACACAACCATCTTGGGATTTCAAGAGGATCGCTCCTCCTCATGCAGGGTTACTAAGGCCTTGCACCTTCACATCCTCTTTCCAGGTTCTTGATGGGATTTTCAAGGAGGGTATTTCTATGGGGAGGTTTACCCAGAGTACTATCTGAGGCAGATAAGGGTATCTCTCTCTCGAGAACCAGACGTGAAGTCTGAATTAGATCACTATGCATATAAATAGCGATTTATGAAAACATAAGCCATACATAGTCTTTCCATTATAAACATGCAACTACCAATACTGATCAAAACACCATACATACATTCTTGCACTAAAATCATTCACAATTTCATAGCTTACGAGCATAAATGTCAGAATATATATATATTTCAAGATGCCAGAGACAAAACACTTATCAGAAAAACACCAGAGGTGATGCAATTGCTGAGAGGGGTGCTCGTTTCCACCCAACCGTAGGCTCAGCGACTCCCAATGGATTTACCACTAGCCACCCCCGAGATGAGACCACGATACTGCGAGACTGTGTCTCTGTCTTCCAGTGACCGAGAACGAAGGTTACTCTCCTTCTTCTCCGCTATCACTCACTCTGCATATTTTTCTAGAGTTCTTCCTCCCTCGTGTCTACCCGTGATCGCACACTCCTCCTACCTTTTTCCTTTCCAGCAAGGTTGCGTGTGGCACGATGTTCCTCGTGGTGGCGAGGTGTCAGGACCCTACGGATGGGCAGCTTTACCCCCATCCCTCATTACGCATGAGGAGCCATCCACCTACCAACCTGCGAGTAATTAATTTCGGGCCAGCGAGCCGCTCTTGGTTCTCCGGGCCAATGAAGACCAAATACGGTATTGGTTTTCGGTGGAAGTTAACGCCACCATTCCAGGTGCCTTCCACCACCTTTATCCAGCCACCGTGGTCTCTTTTTCAGCATATTCCCCTCTTAGCAGTCCTGCAATATATATTCATAATATTATTCACATTCATCGACCTTTTTCACAAGGTCTATTTACATCACACATTCGCATTTTTGAGTTTGCCACAATACTTGGCCAGTATAGTTATTTTTATAGACTGGGGGAAACAAGGTGTTACAGGGTTGGAGATTAAGTTGCAAAAAATTGAGATCAGATTAAAAAAAATGAAAAATCAAAGCCAATAAAAAAAAATCAATTCAAGAAGGAGAGGTCAATAATCTAGAAAATCTAAATATGAGAAACAAGATTAAAGAGCTAAAAGAAAAACTAAATAACAATTTGGATGTAAATAGTTTGGAAGGTAAATTGGATATCAAATGCATCAAAGAGGAAATGAATAAGCTTATAGGGTTGTACCATGAGCATAACAAAAGGGTCTTGAAACCCATAATTTTTGGTTTAAAAGAAAAAAAAGATGAGGACACACTAGCACTAGTCAAGAGAGAACTACAAAATGATTTACAAAGTGAAACAACTTGTCTCATAGAAGAAAAAAGGTTGGGAAAAATAATTGAGCATTGAGATTATTTAAATTGTGTTAAAGTAATCTTTGATGACCTTACATATGGCATACTCAGTAAAATTCCAAGTTTAAAAGGGCCAGGAATATTTATAAATGAAAGCATAATTTCAAAGACCACGCTGAATCAAGGAAGAAAGTTCAAAATGTAAAAGAAGATAGGAATAAAGGAAATTGGATGATAATTATGAATATAAAATCTATTATTAGGGATAGAGACAAAAAATATAATAATAAATAGGAATTTGTGACACTATAGACCCTTTATTGGAACTATTGTCGCTTTCCATAGAGCAAAGGCCTATGTTAAGTTGTATCCCAAGTGAAATTGATATTATATTTTTTTTCGAAACTTGGGAGCATACATGAGGGCTTCACTTTGTTGAGCAATATCTTATCATGTTCATTCATAAAGGGGGGTTTTAAATTGTGAAAAATAAAGTCAATATATTATAGGTATTGGGGGTATAAAAAGGGGTTGTAGTAAAAATATAGTTTTTTTATTATTGAAAAGATGTATTGGGAGGGGGGTTCAACAAAAGGAGTTTCAGAGGTATTTATCAATATTTCATGAAATTAAGGGTATCTTTAATATCCCATGATTGGAGGTGCTATGTCATAGGTTCACTGAGTGAAGATCTGATGGGAGCATGAAGAATCTAAGGCCCTTAACATAGAAGGATTTGTCTTGTGGTCAATATGAAACAATAGATCCTACCACGAAGAGATTGGAGTCATAACTTGTTACATAAACAATAAATTTTTTCCTCACATTAGGCTTCACAAGAAATACCTTTTCAATCAATGCACGTGGATGGAGATTTCAGATACTAATGTTAAGAAGATTTATATAGCAATATGTTATTTTGTGCCTATTAATTCTACATTTTATAAGAAAAACAATCTAGATAAAAACTATCCTTACAATGACTTAGAACATGATATTTACAATGTGAAAAATGAATGTCATGTCCTCTTGCTAAGAGAATTTAATGCTAGAACAAGAAACAATTAAGCTATTATTTTAAGAAATGATTCCAACCCTAATTCTCTATGGTTAAAATGAGGACTTTGTTTTAACTAGCTAATACAAAAGAATTTTTGAAGACATGGTCGAGAATTTGTTTGGTACCGAGCTAATCAAGCTTCGTAGTTCTCAAGATCTAATAATTTTCAATGTTCCATTGAAGTGGCCGAAATCCAATAAGATGAATTGTGTTCATGGGCTTGACAACAATCTCATATATTATGTTATATATAATATTACAACCAAATAATAAATTTTAACATCTTAAATGACCATGAGTTCGACTCCAATCATAGACATTTAACCCTAACTTTAAACTTTGTCATGAAAAAAATCCCCATTGAACAGAGTTTTGATAACCAAAATCACTTGATCTTTGATGAAGATAAAACTGATCATTTTTAAATTATTTAAATAATAAATTAAATCTCCCATCAAACCAATACAATATTGAAGACCTTTATCATAAGTTTATTACAACCCTCTCTACTTTCATGAACACGTTTTGTATTTAGGTATTGTGTAAAAATAAAAATAAAATGACCAACCCTTGGTATGATTGCTAAAAAACCCATTAGGGATGCTTCTAATGAGTCCTTAAAATCCAACAAGATAAATATGTACAAAGCCCTAATTAAAATGACAAAATGTACTATATCAATAGAAAGCATGATAAACTTTTGAACCTATCTAACCTAGATTGTAAGAAATTTTGGAGGCAAATTCTGACTCGTAAAACTAAATGAAACAATATGATTCCCTTGAGGAACTGGAATTCCTATCTTAAAAATCTTTATGAATTCCTTGATTTCGTGAACAACATTCAAACCCTTTTTACATAAGAATATGTTTTTCTATAGAAGACATAGAGTTTGGGGTTAAATATTTCACAAAAGGGAGCTAAGGACATTGAAGGCTGCCAAATAAAAATCTTAAAAATTGGAGGGCCTATCCTCGTCCTCGACATCCACAAGATTTTTAATTTAATAGTCAAGCGGGGCTTCCCTAAACCCCGAAATCAAAGCTTCATTCTACTTATTTTTTAGAGTGGGGATAAAAACAATCCCTCTAATTATATGACCATTATGATTAGACCCCTTTTATCCAACTTTTATGGAATTATTCTAGAAAAGGGGATCAATGTATGGATAGCAAGCCATAGAAAAACAAATAAAGGAAAGGATGGATTTGGGAGCTATCATTCCACTATGGACCACCTTGTTACACTTAGGATAATTGTAGATGAGTGTTGCAATAATAAAACCAATCTCCTATGTTGTTTTATTGAATTTAGAAAATATTTTGACATGGTGCTCAGGACTAATCTTTGGAATATATTAGAAGAGATAAAAGTTGCTATGGTAAGGTTGTATGAAAATGTTATCGCTAAGTTTAGGAACATTGAAGGT
Source organism: Picea engelmannii (assembly GCA_009831015.1). NCBI lineage: Eukaryota > Viridiplantae > Streptophyta > Pinopsida > Pinales > Pinaceae > Picea > Picea engelmannii. The sequence goes on from ML853541.1 coordinate 26,354, forward strand.
TGGGAGGAAGAAATTGATTGTAATATATGAGTTAAGCAAGGTTGTCCCCTCTACCATGTCCTTTTTGGCATATACATTCACAAGTTAGAGAGTTGTTTGGAAGAAATAGGTTATCTCAGCTCGACTCTAGATAGTATAATCATTGTCCTTCTTTTTTATGTTGATGATATCGTTCTTATGACAAGGAGCCCCTATGAGATTGACAAGCAACTAAAAATTCTCAAGTATTTCTACTCTAGTATGGGTGTGGTTATTAATAATGAGAAAATGAAAGTTATGATAATCAAATGCAAAAAGATCACTCACTCTAATTTTTTGTATGCGAACAATAGCTTGGAGGAAGTGTCTTCATACAAATATATTGGAATCGACCTTCATCACAAGTTTAACTAGAACTATAGCATTGAAAAAATGTTAAATGGAGTGTAGAAAGATTATTTGAAACTAGTTGTAAATCAATGGAGCTTTGGCTATGGGATAAGAAGAAACTCCTCTTTGAGACTCTTATCACTCTTGTGTTGGAAATACTGAGAGGGGGGAGGGGGTGAATCATTATTTCCATTTTTCAACAATTGGCATTTAATTTGATATTTTATTATTTACCACAACAGATCAACACTGGACTTGTATTTAAAATCAATTATAAATATACAATTAAAATAAATTACAAGGTTTTATAAATAAATAGTAAAGAACAACAATCATTTTTACAACACCTACTTTAGGAGACACCAATCCCCTTCTTTAGGGAACCAACCCTAGGAAGCACCAACTCCCTTAACTTTAGGGCACCAACCCCAGGAAGCACCAACTCCAGGAAGAACCAACTCCCTTAATTTTACACTTTACTTAGTAAATGACATGAATCCTTTTGTGCTCCTCCCTTCCACCCTCACTTCATAAGAATCATCAGTTATTCTTCCTGGAATATGCTTCCATTTTGATCTTCTGATCTGGAATACAAAGACACTTTCTTCTCACAATTCTTTCTCGTTTATATAATCTTCCAACTGGTATGATCTATGAAGCATCATGTCCCTTTGTTTGGACCATCACACCTCTTCATTTTAAATTAACAATAATATTTATTATTATTCAAACATTATCGTGAAGGATTTTAATTTAGTGAGAGTGATTTTCATAAATCGATAAAAAATATGGATTGATTTCATTTTTAACTTGATTCCATGTCTTTGCAAATATTGCAGGAATCAAATTCTACAGAGGCACTTCCTTCAAACCATTTACATGTGACCATATGCGCAAAACCACAGGCTTATTAATTTAAGTGATGTTCTCAGCGCCTCACGGCTTAGGTTTTCGTAACCCATGACCGGGGGATAGAACGTTGTCCTCCGGACTTCGGCCTTCGGGAAAATTATCTCTTAGAACATCCAGTCTTCCGAAGTTTGGCCTTCCCAGAGTGGTTACTTCTCACAAGGATTGATCCAATGGTTAGCATGATTCCCGAAACCAAATCAACGATGTAGCTTTGATCCTTACACTATCCTTCCACTGCTTAATCAAACGACTATGAATTAATCAAAGATTGAGATGGACGACCATTATTTACTTCGAAACTTCGTACTTCGAGACTTCCAACCTCTGCAATCTTTCAACCTTCTGGAGTACATTTCTTCGAAGTAGATCGGATAGCCGATATTCGTTCTTCCATTAGATGGATGATCCTGACTTGTCCAGAGGTTTCAAACAAGTCGATGACCATGACTTAATCTACAATTGAGTGCACGGTTCTCATTTACTTCGGGAACTCGGAGCTTCAGGACTCCGACTCTTGCAACTTTCCAACTCCTCTGGAGAAAATTTCACTGAAGTACATATTATATATTTACTCGTAGATCAGACAATTTTGTCTTAATCTGTGGTTGAGTGGACAATCTTCTCAACTTCAACAAGACGTGTTGTTAATGACCTTCTTATTGTGTGATTTTAGGATCTCGACCATGAATCTTCCTTCTCAATGGATGGTCAGATCTTACTTCGGAGCTTCGACAGTCTGGGACTTCGGGTTACTAGAATTGTGAGGTAGCTAAATCCCTCCAGAGTGTTTACCTACCGAATAAGTCATGATACTATGACGACTGCTTGCTATTGGTTGTTTAGTACACCTTACACTATCCTTCCACTACACTGATCTAAGGGTCATGATTCATCCTGGAGGATATTGGATCAACAACCAATGTTAGTTCGCGACTTCGCGCTTCGGGTAGTTATTGGTGGTAGACGATGGTTTCCCTCGAAGGACATACTCTTGGAGTGACGTAACTTGTTGATGTCACTAGTCGAGTGATTGCCATGTGTCACTTGGATTCGTGACTTACGCATACCTAAAATGCCAACTGGACTTTGACACTTGTCACCATCTGATTGTGCCACGTGTCCTTGCTGACATGGTCTTGATGGTGTGGATCTCTTGATGTGTCACATGTCCTCCTCCTAGATCTAACGACCATACTTGAAATTGACATGGGGATCTATGATCATGGATGATTGCGGAGTCCCAACTAGCACGATGTTTAAAATCGTCGCCGAGTTTTGCAATGGAAACTTCTTGTTGGTAGTGGAACCGATGCCAACCGTTGATCAATTTGTAGGTGACAATCAATGGTCTATGTGGATTGCAGAACTGAAACTTGTGCTATCTTTAACTCAACCCTTTGATCCCGCAATGGCTCCGTGTCATCGATTTGTCTTCACTGTGATCTGACGATCATGACTTAATTGGATGTTGATCCAACGGTCTTCCTCTGCAACTCCCAGATCTGATGGCTGCTGTGGCTTTCTACATAATTCATCCTTCGACAGTCACGATATATTCTTTTGTTAGATCGATGGCTCCTGTAGATTACTTATCTGTTCTTGGCTTCTTTTGGCCAAAGCGGTCAACGCCAAAGTTGACTGCGATCTACGGTTGATGATTTTTTATCCTGATCCGATGGTTGAGATTTAATTTATCCGAGCTTATGGGTTCATCTCAATTTGACGGTTCTTGATTGTCCCGAAAACTTCATCAACGAACATAAGTCCTCCTAACCTCTTTGGATTTATACTTGGATTCCAATTGAACCAAGATCGTTGATCTGTGCCTTTGTTCAGTGATCGCCGATTGTCATATCTCCCAACTATAATAGAGTTTCCTCATAGTTCTGAGGGTGTTCTCTAGTTGACCTGTTGGGAATTC
>WSFP011381286.1:0-29554 GCA_009831015.1 Picea engelmannii
AAAGGAATTCATGTAAAGGAGACGAATTGATGATGTTGTAGGACGGTAATATGTTGGAATTTGATCGTACAACCTGTAAAATCTTGAAATTAATTCCCTTACTGTTTCATTCTTCTTTTTATTTATTTGATTGAACTGAGTCCGAAGTGTCCCACCATTTGCTTTTCTCGACCATTTTCTTTTAAATAAGGCGGAAAAAGCATCATAGGTCGTGATATGATTATCAGGGAGTCCTTTGAACCAATAACGAGCTTCCTCAGTCAATGATGTAGCGAATAGTCTCATGGCCACATCTTCATGATCAATAAATGCATTGTCCATATCCCAACCCATGACATAAATGTGGTCTTTGACAATTATCACATTGTTTCCTGAGAACTTTGGCAACCACTTGTTGACTTCTATTGGCATCTTGTTAGGGTAACCTTAGATCTTGGCCATGTTAAGGGGTTTGTAGAGATCTCTTGATCCATATTTTATGAGCAAAATGAAATGAATACAGATTATTATCAAAATATGCTTGACACAAAATAACATATATATAGTAAAATTGGTTTCTATTCAATAAGGAAATAAGTTGAAACTGTAAAATGCAGCGGAAAAAAAGATTGCTAGAATGGTGGTGGCTTATCTCTGAGAATGGATGTGACGACTATGCTCATTCACAAGAAGATGATTACAATGAGGATCTAAAGGCCTTTTTACAATAAACATGAATGTCAAAAACCCTAGACATCCAAAAACCTAACCCTAGGAGATGAAGCACCAAAAGTCATGTGGGCCCCATTTGGGTAAGTTAGTACATCAACTTCCTCGGGTTGTAACTTTTGCATACGATCTCCGTTTTAGGCGCATGATAGCCAGTTGGAAAGGTCTATATGAGGAATACACATTTTGTCGTCAGAATCTAATTTAGATCATAGTATAATTGTGGTGATCCCTAAAAACGTTGTTTAGGGCCTCAAAAGGACCCTGGAAGTCAGGGACCCAAAAACTAGGAAAAAACTGCCAAACTGGAAAACTACCAAAATGAGTCAGTTGGAATAGGTGGGAGGCTATTGAAATCCATCTGTATCAATCCTACCCCTTTAGGAAGCAATGGTCTCCATTGCATTGAGTGCCCCCATCAAATGTGGAAATCTCTGTTGAATTTGGCCTCGGGTGAACTACTTGCCTTGGTGTAGGAGTTGCCCTGCTTTGACAACTCGATAAAGCTGGATCCTTTGTTGGCAAGTGCCCTTGATCTGTTTGTCCACAATCTGATCACTATATTCCTTTTGTATACATTTGAGTTTGAGCTCATTTGGTGTCAGTTGTTTTGCTACCTCTGAGGTGTCCAATAATGGTGGCAAATAAGGTCGAAGGAGATCCACGTTGAACACTGGGTGCAGGCCAAGGAAAGGAGGAATGTTGAGCTAAAAAGTATTATCACCCACAACCTTGGTGATGGTGTACAACCCATAACGAAGTGGTCAAAGCTTCCGATGGGGCCCTGTAAGGCGTTCTTTCTGCAAGTGCAACCAAACTTTATCGCCCACCTGAAACTTATGTGGCACCCAATGTTGATCATGGCATTGCTTGTACTTGTCATTGAACTTCTATAGGATATCTTGAATCCGTTGGCGGATGTGTTGGATCCACTAAATGAACCGGGTGGCTTTGTTAGCTTTAGTTAGAGAATGAGATGAGTCGACTGAGGTGACCACAAGGGGTAGTGCAACATATATGGGACCTAATGGTTGGAATCCCAACCCCACCTGAAAGGGGTTATGGTCGGTTGAGCTATGCATGGCTCGGTTGTAGCTATGCTAGACATAGGGAAGACTCTCATCCCATGTGCGATTGTGCTTGGAATTATACATGTGCAAGATATGCATGATCATTTGATTTACAACCTCGGTTTGGCCATTTGTTTAGGGTGGAAGGCCATGGATTTGGTGAGTTTGGTGTCCAGTAGTGACCAGAGACTCGACTAGAATGTGCTGAGAAATCGATTGTCCCGATCTGAGACAATGGTTTGTGTGATTCAAAAATGTACCCAGACTCATTCAAAGAAGAGCTTGGCAGTGGCCTTTGTTGTGATGCTCTTCTTGCAGGTAACTAGAATCGCCATCTTAGAAAAATGATCAACAACCACAAAAAACATAGTCATTTCCCCGCTTTATGGACGGGAGGCCCGACATGTAGTCCATTGAGATGGATTCCCATGGCCTGTCAAGAGTAGACAGAGGGTTGTACAGGCCCTATTTCTTAGTGGTCGGTTTGGGAATAGCATAGGCAGTGCACGACCTGATATACTTGTTGACCTCCTGTTGAAGTTTCAGCCAATAGAAATGTTTCTGCAGCATTTCCACTGTCTTTTCGACGCCGAAGTGTCCTGCCACCCGACTGTAGTGGGCTTCCCAGATCATCTTCTCTCGCTCGCTTGATGAAACACAGATATGGCCCATACAACACAAAATCCCATCCTGAAGATGGAAATTCGCGACAACTGCATTTGCGCCCAACATTTGGTAGGTGGTGTCGAAGTCCAGGTCTATCTCATAGAGTTGGGGCCATCTAGAGGTCTCATGGCTGCAAGAGTTTGGCACCATGGTGAGTGTCGCGACTGGCAGTCGGTTGAGGCAATCAATGACATGGTTGGTGCTTCCTATTTTATACTTGATGTTGTGGTGGAACTTTTGCAAGTATGTGGACCACTTCTGATGGCGGCCATTCTGCAATTTTCCTTGTGTCTGCATGAACTGTAGTGGCTTATGATCAATGTGGATGACTGTCTCCTTCCCAAGAATGTAATGTATCCACCAATGACATGATTGCATAATGGAGTACATTTCTTTGTCGGAAGTAGGGTACTTACAAACAACATATGATAGTGTCTCACTATGATAGGCCACAAGGTGGTCGTGCTGAGTGATAACGATGCCGACATCATAGTCTAAAGCATCTATCTTGATCTGAAAGGGTTTTTGCAGGTTTGATAGGGAAAGTACCAGGGATGAGCACAAGTTCTACTTCAAATCATCGAACTCTTGTTGTTGGGACCAACCCCACACAAATTTCATCTTACCACCACCCCTGGTTACTTGGATGAGGGCCCATGCAATATGGGATAATCCCAACATGAACTTGTAGTAGAAATTGGCAAGGCCCAAGAAGATCTGAAGCTCAGTGAGTGTGGTTGGGGCTGGCCAACCACAAATGACTTGGATCTTGGTTGGATCCACATGTATGCCATGCGTATAGTTGGTGCTGCCATAGGTTGTGCAAAACCTGTTAAATATGTTGCAAGTGTTCTGCCCAAGTCTTGTTGTAAATGAGAATGTTATCCAGATACACCACTACAAAAGTATTGGTAAATGGTCACAGGATATTGTCCATCATCCTCATGAAAGTGGCATAAGCATTTGTCAAACCAAAGGGCATGACCAACCATTCAAAAATACCTTCCTTTGACTTGAAGGCGATCTTCCATACATCTGTCTGTTCTATCGAGACTTGGTGATAGATAGACTTCAAATCAATATTACTAATGTATTTTTCTCCTGTGAGTTGATCAAGGAGGTCGCCGATTCAGGGAATCATGTACCAATTTCTGACTGTGATTTTATTCAGTGCTCGGTAATCAATGAAGCATTGTCAGGTTCCATCTTTCTTCTAGACCAACACGATTGGGCTTCTGCTAGGTGATGAGGTGGGACATATGTGCCCCTTATGGAGCAGTTCTTGGATCTGTCACTTGATCTCCTCATTCTCTAACAGAGAGCGATGATAGACTGGCCCATTGGGTAGCGGTGCACCGGGGGTCAGATCGATGGGGTGCTTAACGTGACAGTGTAGAGGTACCCCGGTAGGTGAGGAGAAGATATTCGAGTATTCTTCCATGACCTTATCCACTTGCTTCTGCTATGTGGAGAGGTCGGGCATGGAGACCCTGGATGTGGTTGCGATCTTTCGATCATTCTGAGAGCGAATCACGAAGAAGACAAACTTCCCCGTCTGAGAGATGACCTTCCTGCATTGCTTGGCAGAGATCAAGGAAATAGCACTAGATGGGACTGCCTTGGGTATCCTATACAATTTCTTGTTCAAAGTAATAATAAAATTGTGAGGCCTAGAATCATATACAACATGGCATTTCCATAAATATGGTTGGACCAAAAGAACATTACAAACTTCGAGAGGGGAAACATCACACAATACCTTGTCTTTGAAGGGCTTGATGCCATATGATAGGTGACATTGTTGGCTGGCGTGGATGTCACTTTCCTTGGTGAAGCCATCCGATGGTGTAGGGCCACGGGTGCGGTGTTGTCGACAGGGTGAGTCACTTGACAACCTCTGCTGAGATGAGGTTCTTCTGGCTACCAATACCAATGATGAAGTGCAGAGGGGTACCCTTCACCCACATCTATGAATGAAAAAGGTGCTCACGTTCCTCTTGCTTGTCTAGTTCACCAGGCTGGGTCTTGGTGGTAGCAACGGTAGCACTGGGTTCTGCGTCAATGATCTGTTTCCCCCTTTCTGGTTCCGACTCAGAGTCATAACCTGCATTTGATTCATAGGCTTTCACCTTAGCCACTAGCGAGTGCTTTGAGCAACAATCAACAGTGTTATGCCAGGAGCTCTTATGGAAGTCGCACCACTTCTCGGTATCTTTCTTTGTCTTTCTGATGTCCTTCTTTTCTTGCGAACTGGACTGGTTGTCCTAAGGCGATCCATCTTTGCTCTGTCCTTTTTTCTACAGGTTTGGGCTGCCCTTTCCTGGCTTTTGCTGTGAGGGGTTTCCAGGCCCAAATTGCCACTTCTTTTGTCTGAGCTTCTACTCGATTTTAACAACATATCAGTAAGCCACACCCAAGGATGTGATGTCAAGAAAATCCATTTCAACCTGGATGTATATATGTATACTGCCATGATACTTGATCACTAGATGTCGCTTATAATATTTGATACCCAGCTTGGTGCACAAGGCATGGAAGATATTTGTGAACTCAGGCACTGCTTGGTCTCTTTCATAACTTCCAAGAAGGTAGTATTGTTCCTTAATAACATCCATGAAGGACTCCCAGATGACCGTGATTGTAAGTAGTGGGGTTTCCCCTATTTCCTTCTGCTCACAAAAAATTTCCCACCAATATTTGACATGGGGAAATGACTTTGAGGAGCGCAAAAGTAACCTTTTCTCTATTCGAGAAGTTATGGATAGAGAAATACCCTTCTAGCAGATTCAACCATTTTTCGACAACATCAGTGTCTATCTGACCTTCAAATATAGGAATATATAAGTTGATTTATACCTTGAAGGGGGCGGCGCCACCATTTGAGGAAGATGTGTCGCTTGTTGGTAGCTGTTGAAGGATTTGCGCAAAACTATCCATCATCTCATTCCTCTGTTGCGCGAGGGCTTCCTCGATCAACATTTTGTAGGGATCTCATTTCCTGTCATATTTCTTTTCTCCCGCCATGAGAGGTCACTTGGGCGTGCAAGAGCTTTTGTCCTCAGGAGAAACAAGCTCAAGACCCAATTCTTTGTACCCTGACCTTGTTGGGGACATGCATTAAGAACGACAAGGAGTAGACTGCTCTGATACCACTGATCTAGATTTTATGAGCAGAACTAAATGAATACAGTTTATTATCAAAAGATGCTTAACACATAATAACAGATATACAATAAAATTGGTTTCTATTCAATAAGGAAATAAGCTGAAACTGTAAAATGCAACGGAAAACAAGCTTGCTAGAATGGTGGCGGCTTATCTCTGAGAAGAGATGTGACGACTGTGCTCATTCACAAGAATATGATTACAATGAGGCTTTAAAGGCCTTTTTACAATAAACAAGAATTTCAAAAACCCTAGACATCCAAAAACCTAACCCTAGGAGTTGAAGCGCCAAAAGTCATGCAGGCCCCATTTGGGTAAGTTAGTACATCAACTTCCTTGAGTTGTAACTTTTGCATACGATCTCCATTTTAGGCGCACGATAGCCCATTGGAAAGGTCTATCTAAGGACTACACATGTTGCCATCAAACTCTAATTTTGTTAACAATTTGATTGTGGCGAGCAATAAAAACGTTGTTTAGGGCCTCAAAACGATCCTAGAAGTGAGGGACCCGAAAACTAGGAAAAAACTGCCAAAATGAGCCAGTTCGAATAGGTGGGAGGCCACTGACATCCATCCGGATCATCTCTTTCCCAAGGGCGAGCCATTGGAGCAATAGGAAGGGAATTATAGAAAATGGTTTTAGTAATGGAAGACTTGAGAGGAGGCCTTCTTTGGTGAATTGTAGAAGGCTTGAACCTCCCAGGTGGAAAAGGTTTGGGAAAAGAAGGATTCTGGGAAGGTGGAATCACCAATTTCGTTTCAAATTGAACTCATTAAGAAAGGTGGAATGGGAACATCCCTCGTTCAGAGTCGCTATGCAAGCTAAGGGAAAGGCTTTGGGATAGCTTATCAAAGTGTCCTTATGGTACGAAGAAGATTGAAAATCTTCCTCGGTAGCGGTGCCAAAATGTTATAGCAAAAGTTGTAGGTTGGGAAAATCCCAACCCAACCACTAAACAAGTGCTACAACTTGGGAATCCTACACCCAATGTCACCTTGATGTAGGTCCCACACTTCAATGGTGACTAGGTCACTCTAGGGATGCAATCCAGATGACCCTAGGGGGATTGAGATGGAGATGGAGGGAAGTGGAAGTAAAGACCATAGAGGTAAATTCTAATTGGAATGAAAGTTAGGGAGAGAAGCCTTGCAAGTCAAGTAATTTCTGTCTGGATGATTGTACCTGCCCGAGACACAAGAAAACACACTTAGCAATGATATATGTTAGTCGGATCAGCAAGTTAAGCTTGATGTCCCTAAATTTGCAGTAGTAGATAAAATTATATCTCAACAAGTAAATGGTACTATAAGTTTCTCAATAAGTTCTATAGATCAATTATAAATTACAAGAGAAAGACTAACTAAACTCAAGATGAAAAGCCAATATTCTAGCACAAAAGATAAGGCTGTTGTTAACACTCGTCTACAACAAGTTATATCATCTTTATGGATGTAACATTCAATGTATTACATAAAAAAATCAGCCATTGAGATCCCCTCAAACTTTTTCAAAAAGTGTGCTAGGCCAAGGAGAGTAAGTGTGCAAACTTTGAGCAAAATCCAATGGTTGATAAGAGAGTTATTAAAGCAAGTAAGTTAGGTTTCTACAACCCTAATGGCTGAAGATGCAATTATATAACAACAACAAGAAGTAGTGGGAGAGAGGGGATGTCCTAGTAGGGGAAGATTCCTCTTAATTAGGCAAACCAACTTCAAGCAAGAATCCTTTCAAAAGACCAAAAATTGTGTTTCCTAAGGAAATGATTTTATATTTCCAATGCAAAAAAGTATGACTAGTGCCTTTACTAATGGGTTAATGGATTCAAATAAACAAGAGCTTAGAGAAGCTATCTCCTTGGGGGTGTAAGACCTTTTACTTCCCATGGCAAGTTTCTCTAGGCTAGGGTTTCAGCTAAGAGGGTGTATGCCCTTATACTTCTCTTAGAAAAACCTAATAAAAAGACTGAGATGAAGCAATAAAATGGTGAAGACTACGGTGGGGGTGGATGCCCTTACACTTCCCACCTATAGCCTATCATAACAATACTTGACTTGAATAAAATGATAGCAAGAGAGTAAATACCATACCAAGATCAAGATAAATGCTAAGACAATCCACCACAAGAGCTAGAAAAGCATCATCCAAGGCTAGCACTAGACTTCCATCAACCATTCACTGATGAATAACCATAAACAAGTGCACAAGAGAATAAAATATGCAAGTGTGGCAAAAATTTCAGACCAAGGCCACTCACAAGTGGGAGAGTTATGATTAAAATGAGATCTTATGATCTCTATTTATACACAATGTAGCTAACACGGTTTGTCCATAAATTAAGGAGTAAAACACAAGATTAGGGGTCAATAACCCTAATATTCCCCCCTGAACAAAGTAATATTAAACAATGTACTTAAAAATTCACTTTTTGCACAAATAAAACCCTAATTTAGGACAACGTCACGCCTTTAGGTGACGTTTTTCCACTCTGAGGAAGTCATTGGTGTTGGAGAAGCATGGGTAGGCCTCTAAAGGCCACATGTCAAGCATCTAAGCACTCTCATCATGGTGAAGACCCTCTCCTCGTCAAAACATCCATGTGTCAAAAGAGTGGCACCTCACCACCATGCCCTAGCCCCAAAAGCATGATGTCAAGCTCAAAATAGGACGTTTTTTCCCTCTTGGGAAAATTGTTTGGAAAGTGAGGGCTAGGATAGGTCGTCCAAGTCATCATCAAGGCCTTCCAAGTCTGCTCTCTCTCATCCAACACGTGGGCCCTTGGCATCCAACTTGTGGGATTGTAGCCCCATGGAAGCCCAAGCTAGGCTTGTTCTACCAAAACTGTCCACCAACTAGGTCCTACAAAGACAAATGAGCATGCCCTCTAAGGATCTCAAGTCATAACATGATGATAAGTGAATCCAATCAATAAATAATCCATCTAAGCATGTGCATAAAATATCATTATAACAAACAATTAACAACTCAAAGACATTATGCGACTTGTCAAGCTCGACTATGGGAGGGTTGACGAAGTGTCATGTTGGGTAGATCTTGCCTAAGTCAAGGAGAAATTCCAAGATATCCCTCTCTAAGCCATGTAAAGTGGATGAATTGATCAGGGTCAATACTCAATGGACATAGGGCTCATGACATACAAGGGGTCATAATGTCTCATTCATGGGTGCCTTTGTAGAGGGTGTGTGGTACCTTCATCCACAATGCACTTTTTCCAAGCCCATCAATTGCCCTTTATCTTTCTTTCTTTATTTTCTTTTAATATAGCATAAGGAAAGGTTGAAGGTCACTGCCCTGGCGCGGTGACCAAGTGATGGCAATGTCACCCACAAACACCTGATGGAAATGAGAAGGATGGCTCGTGATGAGACCCCCTTTCTCTCGGTCCCCGCAACTAAGAGGCATTACCCTGGTTTGATGACTAGATGATGGTAATGCCATACCAATAGATATTCATGGACGTGATAGGCCGGCTCGTGATCAGTCCTCCTATTCTTCAACTAACCTTTTAAGCATTCTTTATTATATTGTGGGTGCCCTTTACTCAAATATAAGTGTTTCATTGTTTTCTTGGGTGATCCATGGGCAAAGCATCTGGAAGGTTTATATAAGGCTTTTATCTTTTACCCAACATCAACTCCTCTGGGCCTTCAATCCCTTCTTCCCATAGAATGAGGGACAACCCTAAAATCCCAAGAGATAAGGAAATGGATGGGAATAATGATGGAAAGTGGTAAGTATGGCCGGGAACAGTACACTGGCTCATTAATGGAGTTCCTAGTAGAAAACCCATCCCAAAGGTAAACCACTTACTATGGTACAATGCCAACCACCAAGGTGAAGCAGGGCAAAAGGCATAATCTCCAAGCACATAGCATGAAATCTGGAGCAATCTATGATATGACATAATCAAATGGATTAAATATTGAAATGATGCTCACTATAATACTGACTTGTATCTCACGGAGCAAGGCCCACCACCTTTTGGAAGCCAACTGGTGTGGTGGATGCCATCTTCAAAAACGTGACCATCTATGGTGGTAAGTGGGTTTTGCATTTGTGCAAAAGGGTATTATTGGTCATGTAGTGTCATGACACTCCATATCTGCAACCTGAGGGCCTCAAGACATGATCTCCTTAGTTATCCACAAAATGGGGATAACAGTTATCACAACGAAAAGGGAAGTAAGAAGCTGGATAATAATCTTCTTAGTGAGTTTGAATACATGTCGAAGGACCTATTTCCCAAATGGTACATGGCCGACAAATAGTTCAAATATAGGGCCAGAGGTGAATACCCCACAAGTTCACTGAGAAGACCTTATCAATACCTAGTAGCCATGTTGTGTCGAGTACATGGGGAACCTGACATGTCCCAATTCTCTTTATCATATATGCCCCTGATACTATTGCGTGGATGAAGGGATATCATTTAATTAGGATGACATCTTATTTGAAAATCTCATAGTGGCTATCTCTGCGGTTAGAGGAGCCCAGCCTGGAATGTTTCTAAGATTTCATATGTCCTCGTGCCTCTTGGACATCATGTGCATGGCCCATAAGCACGCTAGGATGGAGTGGATTTGGCGGCCATCTGACCTAGCCTTTCATGTGTATTGTAAAGTGATGTCGGAGCACAAATACCGCACAAAATACCAGAAGATATGCGAGCATTTCCTGGCCCCTTTATACAAATTCATATTATGCATCACTCCTCCTTGCATGACCAATAAAGCTATAATGGTCATAAGGAGAATTGGAGACTGGTATCTCATGGATCATGACACATATATAAGAGGGTATGGCGCAATTAAGCCGCCTCATTTGCTTCCCCAATTCATGCCTGACAAGATTGCACTCCAGGAGGTCGTATACCAGACCATCGTACATGACGTTGGGGGGATGTTATATCGGCTGAAAAAAGCAAATTGTCCACCGCTACCACTATATGTTGGTAATTACTTGTTCAAGAACACCAATCAAGCCCAAGCAGAGTTAAATACCCTGTTATCTTGTCACTTCAGAGAAGAATGGTACATAAGACATGACCCCAAGAATATTGTTAGAGACCACTTCAATGAAATTGGTCTTCCCTGGGAATGTAACATAGACATCTGGGAGGAAGAAGAAGTGCACCAGAATGCTCAGATTTATGATGAAGTCAACTTCAACATGCATGGCTAGGCAGATGAAGAAAAGGCTAGAGAAGAAGCCAAAAATAAAGCAGAGCAAAAAGAAGTTGATCAATCACTCGAGACTTCCACCTCAATACACGTAAGGTCGGTAGAATAGGTAGAAGAAGCACCGATTGAAAAGATGAGAAGGGATAAAGAGAAAGTCCTAAAAAAGAATAATAATGCATCAAATAAGAAATATAATATCGAGACAGACAAGGCCAAAGCGAAAGCCAACACAAAAGCAAAAGAAGCAACAAAAATGGGAGATCAAACAAAAATAATAAGCAACCAGAGAAGTAGTAGATAGGGCAACAACAGAACAAGCAAAAAAAGCAACCAAAGAGGAAATTGACAAAGCATCTAAAGCAGAAAGACAACATAAGGATGCAAAAGACAAAGGGGGTGACACCTGTTAGAATTTTATGCTTGTTTGATTTTATTAACTTTCTTTATTGTTTCATATTAGCAGAAGCATAACTAAAGCATAAACCATATACAATAACTACATTATATAGCTAGGATCACAAGAAGAAAACCATGCAAAAGATACATAAGAATTTATCATGGGAAACCCTTCAGCACAAGGGAAGAAAACCCAACAACCTTTAACTAGAATATATACATTTGTACAAGAGAATATACAAGAGCAGAAGAAGAATGACGCTACAACTCCAAAAGATAGTGCACTTGTCCAATATAGCGAAATACATAAGAGAAACATATCCAAGTGATGTGTTACAAATGAGAGATAAATCTCCTATATTTACATGTCCAAAGTGTGAATTGTGACATCCAAGTGGTGTCTCTTGATAAGGGATGACTTGAATCTTTTGTCTTCTGCACTAGGCTTGGGGCCTTCTCCTTCTCTTAACATCACAATGGAGGTTCTCCTTCATCATATCACACATGTCTATAACCAATGTAGACCTTCTCATCTCTTCTAGGGGCTACGACCCATTACAACACACTAGGGATACAACCAAATAGTGTGAGTCATCATTGTTATCGGACAAATTGGTAAGTGCAGACACAAACTAATCTCCCTAACTTCCACAGGAAGCTAGAACAAAACAAGACATCATAGAAACTTCACCTTAGACTTCATTGTCATATAAACTAGTTCAGAGGGGAATGTGTGACATACCTTTTAAATGATCCCTGATCCTTGCTAGTGTCATCCTTGTCACTCCATCTTTGTATTTGCAGGATGGTGAACCTATTTAAGAAGCACAAACCAACAAAGAGAGAGAGAACAAAGATATATATATTCCAATGAATTCTATGTATAAGATCAAGGACTTCTACAATAAAAGACATGACACCTTTATAGGGGAGAAATGTATTGTTGTATTATATTAAAATGGAAAGTGGAGAATACAACCCATGCCTTGATGTTGCAAGATCCCTTTCAATGGCTCTTTTCTCCAACACACACACCTTTGCTCTAATGCTTTTGATGAAGAAGATCCACAATTTGACTTAGAAAGCTAAAGCAAATCTATCTCAAGTATAATCTATATCAAAACTCTTCATGCATATGGAAACCTTAGCCTTTTCCATGAGATATCCCTTCTTTATATAAGGTGAAAGAGGGATGGATGAGGAGATTAGGATGATCCCACTAAATAAGAGAAGCGAGTAAGATCCAAACTGATCAGAGGCCACCTCATCTTTTAGAAGTTTCCCTTCTAGAACATTTGTGAATTTTGACTCTTCCCTTGCTTTAATCATCGTCACATCCTATGCACAGGAAGCCTGTGACAACGCTGCAGTCCATCTTTAGTGCAGAGTGCGATGATCAAGCATCATCGTACCCCAAGCATAGAGCAGGGTGCGATGATCTTCCTTGTCATAATTTTTGAAGGAGGAAAAATAAACTACTTTTTTCTCAGAGAAAGTCTCTTTTAATATTTTTAGGGAACATGTAAGTGCGTTAAGCACATGGTTTCATTTGATCACTAGGGTGACCAAAATAATGTGTAACAAAATGCCCCCCAAAGTATGAATCTGGAACTTGTGACTACTGAAATACTTTGTAGAATGTGTGTGTTGAAAACAAGGAGTGCATCGATCGGGAACCTACAAACAATCAAGCATCTGCATAATAATATACCATATTATGAGGTAGGAATTCCCATACTCAGACTATAAGTGACTTTAATCATAAGTTTCAAGTGAGTCATGGCCACTAAACATACACTATGGATCCATGCCATCATGATTCAACATAATCACGAGGAATACACTGTGGATCCATGTCATCATGATTCAACATAACCACGAGGAATACACCGTGGATCTATGCTCTAAAAGAATTCAAATTCGGACATAGCCACAAGACATACATAGTGGATCTATGTATCAGTACTAACTTATGAATACTCCATCACAACCTAGAATGATATGATGAGATCCAACGTCTTCAATTCCGTCATCCCTAAGTATGAATCTAACCATGTAATTACAGTTGTTGAAGTCGAACATGGTAGAAACCACTTGATTACCGATCATTAATGAAAACCGTTAACAAGTGCGAGGGAAATCACCATTAATGTCAATGACTCCCAAGGTACTCTAGTACAATCCAATGAGTGTCAGTGAATGAGTTGAAGTCGAACACTCAATGAAATCTTCCAATCAGGGGCCAATGATGTGAACCTACTGTTGAAAACGAGGAAACCTTCCATTGAGGCATGCAGGTCCCAAGGTACTAATTGGTTTCTAAGTCTAATTTATGGATAATCAGTTGAAGTCAACAGGAAAAGACTCGTCATAGGAGGGCCTTGATGTATCCCCCATCAATGACACAAAATATGTAACATATTTGAAGTAGACTAGAGTATGAGGTGATTCGGAACTCAGTAAGGGGAGGCCGACATGGTAGAAAATTTATAACTGTAGATGACCGACTCGATAGAAGGCTTGTTTAGGTTGGACTTATATGAATGACATGACAATTTTCTTGGCAACATTGACTCAAAGAAGGACCCAACATATGAACTCGTGGATGGTCAAATGAGAGACAAATGGATTTCCCAACCTAGATACAGTGATGAAGGGGGGTGTCATGTTCAAGAGCGACTTTACTACCACTAACACAAATACAACGACACATTTCTTCCCAATTTCCCCCCACCATTTCTGGCGAGTACCTCTTTATTTTTACGCAAGCTTGAGAAGGATAACATATGCTTATGATGTAAGCTCATCCTTCGGATGAGTCCCTCAGAGTATTTTCAACGAACCCTAAGAAGGAGTGGTTCGATCCCATATGGGTCTTTCGATGCTTGTTTAACGAGTCCAAAGAAAGAAAACTCATGGGTTTTTCATGTTTAGAGAGTCTGAAAAACACTTAAAGAGAACTCCATAAGATCTTTTTTCGTAAGTTAGTCTGTTGAGACCGAAAAAGAGATAATCTACCACTCATCAAATGTTTTCTTCAAATGCTTTTACGAGCGTGAAAACAAGGTCGCTCGGCTATCTTTTCATGTTTAAGGAGTTTGAAAAGAGATTAAAGAATACTCCATGGGATTTGTTTTTCGTATTACCAATGCGAGTTCGAAAAAACAACAAAAGATTACGCAATTGCATCCTCATGGTTTCACGAGTGTGACAAAGAATTAAGACCGTGCTTGAGTTTTTCCTAAAAAACCCTAAAAGCATCCGTTTATAAGAAAAAACATGAAAACAATAAAAAAATGGTGGACCCCAGTCAAACGTCTCGTCCTTAGAACTTTTAATTTGTAAAAGAAAACACTTTGCAAAGTTGTTAGACTTTAGGGCATGGGTAAAATATAAAAAATAATTTAATTTTGCAATAAAATATTGTAAAAAACAATAAAATAGGCCAAAACAACCATTATACCATTTCATTTGCAAATTTACCCAAATAGTGCCCAAAACCCTCTTTTCTTCCTAAATTTCAACTGTCGATTCTAAAGTGCCAAGTGGATCATTTCGTAAACTGTATCCATCAAAAAGGTAATCTTCTACTTCTCTATATTTTCATGGTTTAAAATTTTGTTTTTATTGGTTTATTGTTGAGTTTGGGTCGATTTTTTGGGGGTACCTCTACTTTCAGATCGTTTTAGGCCAATAGTATCGTGAACTGCGACGATATGGAATCGTCGCAGGGGGATCAAAGACAGGGTGCGACAATGTCGCTCTGCATGAAAGCGCTGCCCTGCGACGACCACAAATCAACTTTTGAAAAGATAAAAAGAACTAGGGAAACTTCCAAGAATGGATTTTTAATGATTCTAATCTTCTTTTGATGTTACTTGGCAGTCTTTCCTTGGTCAAAATGCTCTAGTGACGAGAACGAGAGCATGAAGAAGAAGATTGTTTTGCCTAGAATGACTCGGGCACAGTTATGGCACTTAGGCAATGTGGATTACTCAAGCTCTTCAAAATTTAGGGCATGAGAGACGAACTGAGATTGCTAGAGTATCTGGTTCACACGTGGGATGTGAATTAACAAGCCTTCCACGTGTGTGTGAAAGCACTCACATTGGACATAGAGGATACTTACTTTCTAACAAGTTTATCTCAACGAGGTTCTCGAGTTTCACTCTCAAGAAGTAGGGGTGGAGGAGAACCCATGGATTACTATGTTGCTCACCATTGTGTGTCGGGTATGGAAAAACATAGTGGCAAGGTGGCCATCAGAGATGTTCAAGATTTACCATTGCGGACCATCATTTATACCATTGCCCAGATGGCAAGAAGTGCAACTCCCCACATAGCTTTGCAAAGTCATTTTTAGTACACCATAGAGTGCATGGAACCTAGGGTCTTCAATTGGTGTGAGGGTGTCTTGAAGAACATGAAAAAGCAACCGACAAACTGTCGAAACATTTAGTTGAAATAGTTTGGTTATGGGTCCATTTTGGTGTCCTTCTTCCTAGAGAGGGTCCCCGTCTGATGTCTACAGGTGGAGTGGGGTATACCTGCTCCACAAGATCCACAGATGAAGAGGTGAGTGGACCTAATGGCTCATCACGGTGGCATGCCTATCGTCAAGTATGATGATGTTTTTTTCTAATGGCCAAGGAATCAACTAATCATGGTGGAGAACTATGTGTACGCTGGGATGGATTTCCATGGGGATCCTGAATCAACTTTTCCTGAGGGATCTCAATGGGGAGACATAGGTAAGAAGGAAGATTTTCATTATATGATGTTTTTGATATTTTAATTATATAAAATGTTTTTTGTGTCATCTATCCAAGACTAATCAAGTGCTCTCAATAACGCAGATGTGGGGCCTTATCGTCCTCTGGGATAATCTCCCATTCATAGGTGAGGAGAGATAGAGGTGTTGTAGCAGGAGTGGACACCGCGGATCTCAAGGTGATTGTGCAGAACCTAGAGGGATTAACCATGAATATCCTTGATGCCACGGTGGCCGAACTTCCTTGGCACTATCAACGCCATACAGTTGGCGTATCTGCATCTATTGGTCGACTGCTCCGTAAAGTGGGACAGGAAGTTTTTTGTTACAACGAGCAACATCCTTGATGTTTTTTGTACATGAAGCCATGAGCTTAACTTTTTGATATTTTGAACCTTGGACAAAACACTTTTTGTAACTTTTATCATTATTAATATAAAGTTCCTACCGGCTTACTTGTCTTTTTCAAATGTGTGTTTGGATTTATAAATGTGTCAAATGTCTGTCTAACACATAATTAGCCAAAGCATCTATCAGTGTGTTTAGACATCTAGGAATATGTTGATATTCGATATAATTAAAATGTCTTTGCAAGAGGCGAATTATTAAGTATATCCTTAACAAAGTAGGACTTCAGATGGAATAAATGTTACTTAACTGCAACACTACTAACTGTGAATCGAGTCGTACAATAAGATAATAGATTCTAAATGAAATGGCATCAGTTAATAATTCTATAACTGCACTGTATTCTGCGATATTATTAGTTGCACAACCAAGGCAAACACCATGTAGACTGATCAACTCATTTGTAGGTGCATAGATTGCCCATGCAACAGACGCCAGGTTTTGAGTACTGCGACCAACACCATAAAAAAAGATGATATAGGGTAGAGAAGACACCGACATTTGGAAGCCAAGCACAATGCAAGGTAAGAAACTAAAAGGAAAAACAAAAATGAAAAATCACACTAGAGTATAGTACACTAAAAATACACAACACTCGTGCAAAAATAGTTTAAGCATAGTACTTCTTCAAGTAAATCCCATTCCTGGGTTCACTCAAAGGAATTCCATCATAATCTACCAACTCATAAGCCCCTTTGTCTAACACTCATTTCACAATATAAGGGCCACGTCACATAGGCTCGAATTTACCAACCCCTAATAAATCACGTTCTTGTTCGTAAAGAAGAACTAAATCACCCTCAGAAAAAACACGTGGTTTGAGATGCTTGTCATATTGAGCTTTGACATGCTTCTTCTGAGTTTCAATGACTAAGGAAGCATCACAACGAGTCTCGTCTAATTGCATCAAATACAAGAGACGTTCCTCTTCAACTGAGGTGTTAGGGAGAAGTTCGATAGCTAGTTTCAAAGATGGGATTTCACATTCAATCGATAGAATAACTTCAATACCATATACTAACTAGAAAGGTGTGAACCTTGTGGTAGATTTAACAGATGTCTGATAGGCCCATAATGCAGAGAAGAGCATCCTGTGCTAGCTTGACTTGTGAATTCCTATCATCCGTCGAAGCATAGTAGTAAGAACTTTGTTAATTGCTTCAACCTGGCCATTGGCCTGTGGATAGTAAGGTGTTGAGTTTTCATGTCGAAGACCCAACTTCTCGGTAAGTTTAGACATCATGAAATCGAGAAAACGACTACCATGGTCAGTGACAATGGTGTGAGGGACACCAAATCTAGTAACGATATGATTGAATATGAACAACGCTGCAGTTTTTTCGATATTATCAAATGTAGGCATCGCCTCGGCCCTAGTGAAATATTCCATGGCTACGATGATGTATCCATGCCCCCCGACCGAGTGAGGATTACATGTCATGAAGTCAATGCCCCATTTAGCGAATGAACCAACTAAAACTATAGGGTAAAGAGGAGCAGGATGATATCAGATCTTAGTGTTATACGTTTGAAAAGCAAGACATTTTTGGATGGAAATAATGCAATCCTTAAACAATGAAGGCTAGAAGTAACCAGCTCGTAAGATCTTTTGGACAATGGCATACCCATATATATGACCGCCACATGTTCCAGAATGACAATCATTCAAAGCTTTCTTAGCTTCATCATAGGTTTGGCATCATCGAAAAATCAAATCAATGCCATGACGGTAAAGGGTATCACCAAGGATAATGTATTGGCAGGCTTGATATCGAATACGACGATGATCCATACTAGAAAGATCGGGCTGGAAAGTTTGGGTTTGGAGATAAATGATAATGTATCCATACCATATGTTGTCAGAACTGAATAGAAAAAGAGATTCATTAGGAAAGGAATCCTCTGCCACAATTTCTGTCTCAGTAGAGGGAAGGTCACATATCAATTCGACAAAAACCAAAACCAAATATTTATTCGATTTGGCACGCTCAAATTCCAAATCAAACTCCTGGAGAACAACTATCCATTTGGAGTATTCCCCCCCCAACAATTGTCGAGCAAGGATGTGTTGCATAGTGTTGCAATCAGAAATGACAGTGGTTTTGTGTAATAAGATATAATGACAGAAACATTGAACAACTTGAACAACTGCCAAGGCTAGTTTCTCCACATGCAAATATTTGGTTTCGATGGTCGTGAGACTTCGACTCAAATAGTAGATGACATGTTCATCATGTGAATCATCCTCTTGGACTAGAACCATAGCGATGGTAGAGTCTGAAGCAGCTACGTACAAGAAATAATCTCTACTATAATCAGGTGGAAATAAGAGTGTTGTACGGGTTAAAACAAGTTTCAAATCTTCAAAGGCTTTATTGGCAGTGTTGTCCCATACAAAATCGTGACCCTTTTAAAGCAGTCGAGTAAAACCTTTCGTTAATTTAGCATAGTTGGGAATGAATCAACGTAAAAAGTTTGCCTTTCCTTGCAAACTTTGGATTTGGCGCAATGTAGAAGGAGGAGGCAGATTGAGAATAGCTTAACCTTCAGAGGGTCAATCCTAATCCCATGTGTAGAAACGATAAAACCAAGAAGTCGTCCAGACTCCACACAAAAAACACATTTATGTGGATTCAATTGTATGCGATAATAGAGACAATGTAGGAAAATGGCTCATAAACGTGCTTGGTGATCTTGACGATGCAGGGAATGTGCCGATAAATGATCTAGTTAAGGTTGTACAATGTGCTTAATATCATGAAAAGCATAAGGCATAGCACGTTGAAAAGTCGCACCAACATTCTTGAGACCAAAATGTATTTTCTGGTATGAGAAGTTTCCCCAAGGGTAGATAAAAGCAATCTTATGTTGATTTGTAGGTAAAATATTGATTTGATTATAGCTAGAGATACCATCCATTAAGAGAAGATTTCACTCTCGACACAGTCGTCAACGATATGGTCAACAAAAGGGGTTGGATAATTGTCCTTGGGATAAGCCTTGTTGATATCCCTATAATCTATACAAACATGGATCAAGCCTAATTTCTTCGTAAACGAAACCAAATTAGATACCCAATCAGTCAAAGCCACAGGATAAACAAAACCAACTTTAAGAAGTTTTTCAACTTCGAGTTTAATAGTAGTAGATTTGCGTGGATGTACTGGGAGAAGTCTCTGTCAAACAAGTTTAGCGTCCGGGTAAGTATTAATCTCATGTACAACAATATCTCGATCAATGCCCAACATCTCTTCGTAACTCCATGCAAAAACGTCACGAAATTCTTGGAAAATAGCATTATAAATGTGGACCTTATTGGCAGAACATGAGGCACCGATGTGAACATTTTCCATGACTCCAGGTTTAATCAAAATATCTAAAGGGATGGTGGGTGAAATGTTACCCAAGTTCCCTTCATACAAAACATCGTGTATTGGTTCAGGAACAAAGGAAAAATTAATAGCAGTAGATGGATCCGAAATCCGTTGATAACTCTCGATAGTTTGGAGTTCCAGGAAGAGAATAGAACGATGATGCCCATCGTCCCATGGGGTATCTTCCATAGACATGATTGTCATAATCATTTCATCGGTGTGAAAGACAACGTGAAAGGGATCCAAAGACGTATCTAAGAGAGAATAACGAGGAGAGGGAGTTGTCGATTGAGTATCTTGATAAGCCAATTCTATCGAACTTAAAGGCATTCTGTTTCTGTAACGAAGACAATCGTTCGAGCTAGGTACTATCCAATGGTCATAAGAGTCAGGGATTTCACCAAAAATGGTTGATATCATATTAATTGAGGTGAAAAAAGGAGTAGGAATATCAGGTGGTGGAATGGGGAACGTACCCATTAATGATGAATCTTTTAAGAGACTCACACTGACATTCTCTTAACTGAGAGGTGTTTTCGCAATGAAAGGTACATTACTAGTACAAGAATCATAATTAAAGAAGGAAAGTTGATCGACAGTAACAAATTTTCCATGGTGAGGGAAATGTATCACACAGAAAAGAGTAGAAACAACTACACACATGTAATCAATCCAACTACGACCAAGTAGAAGGCTGTAATAAAGAGGTGCATCAAAGACCTCAACCTCAACAGTAACCGCTTTACCTTCTAACGTAATAGATAACGTAGGAAGAATACCATAAGGTTTAAATCCTGTACCATTAAATTCTTTAAGAGTATTGTATGACTCGGTAAGGGCAAGAGAGCCAATGGATTTCCAACAAGTGATAGACATGACGCAAGTTGAAGCTCCTTAATCAATAACGATTCGACAAATATTCTTATTTTCCACAATAACTTGTATCTGAAATGCTAATTGCGGAGGAAGCCTTGGAATATGATCTTCCAAGTCAAATATTATCAAGTTCGTATCAGTAGGATCAATTCCACCAATATCCTTTAGCAGTTCCTTCCGTTGCGTAGGAAAACTTTGAAGGACTTCGAGAGCTGACATCGTAGAAGGTGCCTGCGCGAGATCTTCTACAATATTATAGTTTTGAGTAGGACATATGTGAGGATTAAATTACGACTTACGAACAACACCCTTAGGAGGAGGACGAAGAACTTTGTCTAGACTCAGTCGTTTGAGATGAAGAGGACTGTTGGGAGGTGAAGTTTATGGAGGAGGTTGAACCAACGAAGGTGGTGAATTATCATCTTTCTCTTTCGAAGGTGAATAATCTTTGGCTCGAGTAGCAAATACAACTTCGTTATTCTTGGAGTCATCAGTACACATAAGTACATAAGATGTGGTAGAGGGAGAAGGTTGGTCATGAATGACCAATTGGGCCTGCTGCTGAGAAGGAAAATGTTGTGACAAAAGAACAGGTGTAGGAGGTGTCATGGTCCCTTGTAGGAACTTAGTAACCTCAGCATGTCGTGGACAATCTTCCGTATAATGATCCTCACCACAGATAAGACAAGGATAACGAGGTTTACGCTTTTCTTTGTCATCAACAGGTTGAGTTTTGAGTTTATGGGATTGTTGATTATTATTTTTTTCCTCCTTATTCTTTCCTTTCCCTTTATTTTTATTTTGATTTTTACCGATAGGTGTAGATTGAATCGAATTAACTTTAGAAGTTTTACTGGGAGAAGGAGTTGGAGGAGGATTATTTTGTACATTAGCAGTATTAGACTTGGGATTGGTGTGACTGGATTGTTTATACCGAGTCTCAACAGTTACACATTATTTTCATCATCCCTATGACCATTAATGATGTAAACCTATCTGTTGCCTTCAGAGGGGTTAGTGGCCTGAGTTCCTGAAGAAAGAAGAGAGAAGAACTTTTCCTGAGAAAATAAGTTGCATTCTCCTTTGGAAAAACCCTATTAAAGAGGATGTTCGCAGGTTGCTATATAGGCAGGGTGCGAGAATACCTGATTCTCGTAGGCTGCACCATAGCTGGGTTGCAAGAGGTTATCAGGTTGCTCTATAAGCAAGGTGCGAGAATGCTCATACGTGGGACAAACGAGCATATTCTCGATGCTTCTAGAAGGATAAACTTCCATGGTGAGGTGGCATCTGAATGGTTTGGATCTTACTCGCTTTCATGATTTAATGGGATCATCCTAACCTCCTCACCTTATCCTCTTCAGCTTATAAAAGGAGAGGAGCTCTCATGGAGAAAGTTGGCTTGGATGAGATTAGATTTGGAGCTTTTGATTTTGGAGCTTGGATTGGATTGAGCTTTGGAGATTGTTAGTTTGGCTAGATGATCCATTTTGTCAAGATAGATTGTGAATATTATCAGATCTATGCTCTAAGAATTCTTGGAGTGGAAGTGTGTGGGGAACGAAGGACAATTGGAAGGGACCTTACGACATCAAGGCCATGGTTGTAATCTCTCTTTCACATTTAATATGATGCAACAATATGATTCTTTCCTATAAAGCTTGTTGTGTTTTATTTTATGATTCCTTGATCACATACATAGGTTTATATTGAGTTTATGCTATTACTATCACTTTGGTTGGTTGTGTTCTTTTGCAGGTTCATCATTGTATGAGCATTGGAACGGAGCTACGATGGAGATGGTGAGAGGGAGCGACATTTAAACGGTATGCCACCTATCCCTCTTTAGTTAGTAAATTCAATATTTAAAACTTAAGGAAAGTGTCATGTTCTGGTGTGTTTTATTCTAGATCTAGGTGGATCTAGGGAGATCAGTTAGTGTCCGCACCTATCGATTTGTCCAATAACATCAGTGTGGAAAGTGCCAATCACGCCATCAACAACGTGAGAAGCTACTGGAGGTGTTGGGGATGGATTTGTAGATAGGCGAGGAGCATTAGGAATCAAGTCATATAGTGTGTCCATTTGTGAATAAATGAGATCCAAGTATTGAGCACGACTAATCGCCTACTCTTCAATGATGACACCAACCATGGAAACATCAAGGGCTATAGAGCCAATGAGTGGCTTGGTAAACCACTCGACCAATAGTTGATAAGAAAGAGGAACTTTGATTAAGCATCTTCTCCTCCTTCACTCATGAATATGATCATAAATATGAGTGGACGAGGACTATTCAAACGAACTCAAAATTTCAGTTCCCGTCTCATATCAAATTGGTAGCTGGTAATGCATTAATAAAGACATAGCTAAGGTATTGAAGTCATCGAATAATCCTTGGGGCAATTCAATATACCATTTGGCTGCTGAACCCGTCAGAGTTCGTTGGAAAAGACGTAATCTAATGGAGTCATCCATCAAAGAGTTAGATGAACACCAAAGATGGAAAGTCATGACGTGATTATTTGGGTATTCTCTTGATCGATCATCAAACTTAGGAATGTCTTATGGAAACTTGGCAAGTATGACTGGCCAATAAGGAGAATGTAAGATAGGATCATTCAAAATCCTAGACAAATCTGGTAAATCCAAAGTAGCAAGAAATGGTAGTTGTCTGTTCACTTGAGGAAACTGGTAATTCCGAGGAGGTAGTCCCGTAGGTATACCAGTAGGACCACAAGCAGTTTGTAGATAGTTAGAGGGTCCTGTCAAATTCAATGGTGGAGGGTTTTGAGTCAAATAGCCAACTTGAGTTGGTTGATTGGGTAAGCTTCCTTGGGAGGAGCATTAGACTGAAAACCTTGACCCCAGGTAGGATTCATAGAACCTGGATATGGTTTCCCGGGATTAGAGGGTACACAAGAATTAACTTGAGGAGGTTTCCCCGTAGGTAGTTGTTGATTGCCTTGGAAAGGAAAATTCCAAGGTTGAGACTGTAATCCAGGGATATACTTCCCATACACTGGGTTATGACCCCCAAGTTGGGTTTTCCCCCCAACTTGAGGTTGACTTCCAACAGGAATTTGAAAACCATAAGTAACAAAATGATTTGTGCCTCCAATTTGATTGGAGCTACTTG
Source organism: Picea engelmannii (assembly GCA_009831015.1). NCBI lineage: Eukaryota > Viridiplantae > Streptophyta > Pinopsida > Pinales > Pinaceae > Picea > Picea engelmannii. The sequence goes on from WSFP011381286.1 coordinate 23,775, forward strand.
GGCCAGGACAATTAGATCCTTCAGGTGAAGGTGGGGGAGGAATTCTAGGCCCCTTGGAAAGAACCTGGGTAGGTGTAGGAACATAACTACTAGCAACATTATACCCAGGAGGAACAAAAATACTAGCCCCTCTGGACGGATTCTGGGAAAGATTAGCAATAGACGTATTTAGAGCATGATAACCAGGTGGAATTGCCATATTTGGTCTAAGCGGAAGTGGTGTTCCAATAGGAGCTTGAGTGATTACTGCACTTCCTACATAAACATGTGTAGCTTGTGGGACCATGGTAGAGCTAGCAAGCTGGAGATGAAGGGTTGTATGAGAACCAACCAACAATTGGTCTGAGACTGTGACAACATTACTGGTCGTGCTAATAAAATGATGTAAGGGTATTGTGTAGGCAGTAGAATTCACAGACGTATGTGATGCCATAGGTTGATTTGAGGTCCTTTGGTGTAGATGAATCATTCCTAGTTTTTCAAAAATATCTTATCTCGAAGAAGTTCTCCAAAGAGAATGAATAAGACCAAAAGAGCTAGGATCAAAATTTTCAGCCATATGAACCGAAGTTCTAAAAAACTCACTTTGAAAGAGTGAATCGTCTACACCAGACTCTGTGTGAGGTCTAGTAGGTATTCCAGTATAATCCTTAGCAACAACGTCTCCCAGTGATTTTATCCGAAGAAAAAGTGTATCTTGTACCAAACTCAATAACGGATTTACGAGAAGTATGTATTCTTCCAATGGAGTAGAACTTCCAATATCAAAGGCTACGTTGTTATTGACTGCTTCTTCAGGATAACCCTCTGGTGAGTTAGGAAGCAAAGGATTATATTCTTCCGGATCTTCTAGAGGTAACACTTACATCCTACGTGAACGATGAGGGCCGATGTTGGCCAAACCAAATAAAGAATGAAAGAAAACTATGGCCAACTAAAGAAAAAAACAACACTCACTAATAAAATCTAGATATCAGACACACAAACAAACCTTCTTATTTCGAAGTCACTAGTTGGTGATGAAATCCAACTTTGCAAAATCAAGACGAGAAGGGGTTGGGATAAAGTGGGTGGAAAATTTACATTGACGACCTGCTTAACGAACTTACACCCTGGTGCAAGCTCCCACACACAATTGTGGGTATACCCTCCAAGGAGCCTAAGTGAGTTTGGCCAACGTTGAGTCCAATTATCGTGAAGAGTTGCCCCTCCACAGTCACCTTGTGTAAGGACTCTAAAGAGATAGGCCACTAAGGTTACCAATTACGACAATGATGCATGGGGAAGCAGTCGACAGTCAGATCCACATGTAAGGGCAGGGTATCTAAGCCATAAATCAACTCGAGAAGGTCCTCTTAAGATTTTCTTCTCAAGTGACCCCTAATAATACGCATAATCTCTACACTAAGACCAACAAAGCAAGGTGAGTAACTTTTCCGGTCCTAATGCAACCCCGTGATTGACCCTTGTGTTAGAAGGGCTTTCAAGGACAAAATGTAGCAAGTGAATTTGTACTCTCCCTATCACAAGATACTATTGTGTGTTTTGATGCTTTGGAGAGTGTGCCTTACAACCTATTTCAAAGCGCTATCCTAGCTAATGTTGGTGTAGACAAGTTCTAGAAAATAAAAATTGTTAATAGATTTTAAAATTATGTTGTATTTTAAAGGCTGTTGTTTAGTCAAAAGGGAAACAAAAGTGAAACTGATGATATATTTGACCTTGACCCAACAATATGCAAGAAGAGATGAAATGAAAATGTTTCATTCAATGAACTCTAATTACAATAAGGAGAAGGTTTCTATTTTTCAGAATACAAAAGTTATCAAGAACAATTTCTCTATCTTTGAATGATATGAATTCCAAATAATCAAAACTAATAACTTTTCAAATTTTATCTTTTCAACAAATATATGAATGAAAAAATTTCTTACAAAGACTACTAAAAGAAGAATAAACTTCAGTTCTTTCCTTTTCAAATTAGAATAGATATGTAATGAAGAAAATAAAGCATGGTCTAAGAAAACTATTGTACTCTCAACACTATTCCCAAATCAATCTCCCAATGTAAGAAAAAAATGAAATGATAAGAAAACATTTTGTTGAATACAAATTTTTTTTGTCTCTTAATCAATCAACAATCTAGAAAGTAAAAACAATCCAAAACTCAAAACAAATCAAGGACTACTTATCAAACAAGCACTCGGGAACAAAATCTTGAGATTATGCCCTTGTGACAAGAAGTCAAGAAACACAACTTGCAAAGCTTGTAAAGAAGACTCTCAATCCTTAAAAATCAATCAAATCCAGGCTTAAGAGTTGTAAACCAATCATTCACCAGTGTCAAAAGTTCATCCTAGGAAATAGAGACAAATCTGGGCAAAGAAAAGAAATTCGACTGTCATCCAACAATTCTTACAAGAATCGTCGCAGGCTGCAGAGGAGTATAGTGCAAAAATCTAGGATCATCGTAGGCTGTTAACAAGGCACAATGTGATGTCATTGCTCTAGTCTACACAAGTAGAGTGCGATGACAAGAAATCATCATAGGCTATGAACATGACACAGTGCGACGATCTCTGAATAAAAAGAAAAATGGGAAAAATGACAAAATTTCTCAATGAACCTTCAAGACCAGAGAGTCAAGATGGATCAACCACAGACTTAGAGAATGAATTTGATCAAAAGAAGGTAGGATAAAAGCAAATAAGGAGAAAAAAAACCAAAAAGAGGTCGTATCCCCAGTATCGTCGCCAATTTTGTTATCGGAAAAATTAGTAAGTGCGAACACAAACTAATCTCCCTAACTTCCATAGGAAGCTAGAACAAAACAAAACATAATACAAACTTCACCTTAGACTTCATGGTCATATAAACTAGTTTAGAGAGGAATGAGTGACATACCTTTTAAATGGCGCATGATCCTTGCTAGTCTCATCCTTGTCGCTCCATCTTTGTATTTGCGGGATGGTGAACATGTTTAAGAAGCACAAACCAAGAAAGAGAGAGAGAATAATGATATATATATTCCAATGAATTCTATGTATAAGATCAAGGAGTTATACAATAAAATCCAAGACACCTTTATAGGGGAGAAATGTATTGTTGTATTATATTAAAATGGAAAGTGGAGATTACAAACCATGCTTTGATGTGGCAAGATCCCTTTCAATGACTATTTTCTCCAACACACACACCTTTGCTGAAATGATTTTGATGAAGAAGATCCACAATCTGAGTTAGAAAGCTAAAGCAAAGCTATCTCAAGTATAATATATAGTAGAGCTCTTCATGCATATGCAAACCTTAGCCTTTTCCATGAGAGATCCCTTCTTTATATAAGGTGAAAGAGGGATGGATGAGGAGATTAGGATGATCCCACTAAATCAGAGAAGCGAGTAAGATCCAAAATTATCGAAGGCCACCTCATCTTCTAGAAGATTCCTGTCTAGAACATTCCCTTCTAGAACATTCATGAATTTTGACTCTTCCCTTGCTTTAAGCATCGTCACACCCTATGCATAGACAGCTTGTGATGACGCCACAATCCATATTTAGTGCATAGTGCGACGATCAAGCATCGTTGCACCCCAAGCATAGAGCAGTTTGCAATGATTTTCCTTGTCATAGTTTTTGAAGGAGGAAAAGCAAACTACTTTTCTCTTGGATAAAGTCTCTTTTAATATTTTTAGGGAACATGGAAGTGAGTTAAGAACATGTCATCAGTTGATCACTGGGGTGACCAAAATAATGTTTAACAATCATTGTTAAGGGCTACAACCACAAGACATGTCCACAGGGGCTACGAGCACAAGGGGCGATGGGCTACAACCCAAGAGTAGTTGGGCACCATCCTAGGAAAATATCTCAACCACATGGGATGCAACCTAAGGATCATTGGGCACCAACCAAGTACAACTTATCAACCCATCGATAAATCTCATACTCAACTCAGTCCATCGAGGAGTATCACCATAGGTCAACCCATCTCATTTCATCAAGGAGTACGACCTGGAGAATGTCTCATGAAGCTGCAATCATCAAGACTCCCGCTCAACGAGAGGGGCATTCTCTACCACTCCAAGTTTATCACGGAATTACTTGAACTTTGACTTGGAAAGGGGCTTGGTGAGAACATATGTAATCTGATCATCTGTAGGAAGGTACTGCACCAATATTTCTTTCCTTAGCACCATGTCTTGAATGTAATGATACTTGATCTCAACATGTTTCGATCTGTCATGAGATACCGGATACTCTGGGAGCTTCAAACAACTGTGGTTATCACAATGAATCACAGTGGGTTCCAACATCTGCTCAAACAAGCTTGCAAGGTGCTTCTGAAGCCACAATGATTCATGTACTACCATACACATTGCAATATATTTGGCTTCTATGGTACTCAAAGCCACAAAATTTTGTTTCTTGCTACACCAAGAAACCATGGCAGACCCAAAACTGAAGTAACACCCGTAGGTGATCTTCTGGTCTAATGTGCTCCATGCCCAATTAGAATTGGTGTATCTCTGAAATTTCATGTCAACACTAGAAGCATATCTCAGTCCATATCCAACTGTGTCTCGCAAGTATCTCAACACATGCTTCACAACTACCCAATGCATATGTTTTTGATGACTCGTGAACTGGCTAAGTGCACTAACTTCATAGCAAATATGTAGTCTATTGTTAAATAGATACATCAATGATCCAATTAGTTGCTTGTACATAGTCAGATCAATCAAGTCTGAATCAGAAGAATACTAACTCAACTTTTTCAGATTCGACAACATCGGTGTAGCCATCGAATTACAGTCGGACATCCAAAATATTCTCCAAATCTCAACTGTATACTTCCTATGAAATAATGCATCATGTCAATATTCTTCATTTCAAAGTCAGAGGCCAACTCGTATTTGCACCAAGCAATGAAGCTCTCTACTCTGGTGAGAAATAAATCATTGACGTACTGTAAATGTGTTGAACCTACACAAAATAGATCTAGCTAGAAAATACTACACACATTTGCAGAGAGAAATTGATAAAGAAGAAGAAGGATAGAAAGAATGGAAGAATTCTCATTAACCATAATGAATAATGAATAATTTACACATGATATACTTTGTATAACTCAACGAGTGTGCATTGGAGGAGAACTAATGCGCCATAGTGTTGGTCTAGAGAGATCTGGAAACACACCAACAGTTACGGTAGTGAACTGCCACCTAGTCTAGTCTCTCAAGAAGTTACAGGAGTGAACTGCCACCTAGATGAGTTAAATAGCCAACTAGTCTTCAGTTATCTGAATGAACAAAGAGTAGTGAGGAATAGATCAGGGAATCAAGGGTAATGTGCTAGTCTAGTGATGATCCCAAGGAAAGTGCGCATTAGTTGGTGATGATCCCAAGGAAAGTGCGCATTAGTTGGTGATGATCCCAATGTTGCATGGTGACAAAACCAATGCAGCATCTAAACTCAACTCAACTAGTCAAACTAAAGTGTCAACTAAAAGAGAATATTCTCTAGGTGGAATATTCTCCCCTAAAATATAGGAGACTGGATAATGACTAATTATGACGAATAAAAAAGGAAGAACATTAGGAAAAATAAATCCTGGGTGTGTGTGAAGTAACTCCAACACCCCCCCTGAACATAACTATGGTGAAAATAAAGAATGGGTCTCGGCAACGAGGCCATGTTAGGTACCCAAATACAAAAGATACACCGAAATAAAGTGAAGAAAGAGGGAAAACCTCATGGGGAACCCCCCCCCCCCCCCCCCC